>APFE030587137.1:84489-128452 GCA_000404065.3 Pinus taeda
CTAAATGGTGGTATAACACTTCCTTCCACACTGCAACAAAAATGACCCCATTTATGGCACTTTATGGATATCATCCACCATCCATCACATCATATTTAAGAGAAAATTCTAAGGTTCAAGTAGTGGATGATCACATCGAGCATCAGCAACAAGTTCTCCAACTCTTAAAGGATAACCTCACCTTGGCACATAATAGAATGAAACAGCAGGCATATCAACATTGCAGCGAAAAAAGTTTTGATGTAGGTGATTGGGTATTCCTACGGCTACAACCATACAAATGTGCCTCAAGCAAGCTAAGAAGGATAACAAATTATCACCAAAGTATTATGGTCCGTACAAGGTGTTGCAAAAGATAGGTACTATGGCATACAAATTGGAGCTTCCTGCGGCTTCTCGAGTGAACCTAGTTTTCCATGTTTCATGCTTAAAGAAGGTTATAGGCCACAAGCTTCCAGTCCAGACAATATTGCCAGAACTTGATGAGAAGGAAAAATCATATTGGAACCTGAAGCAGTCAAAGAAACAAGAACTCGACAGCTACGAAATAGATCAATTTCAGAGTATCTCATCGAGTGGAAGAACTTACCCGTTGAAGATTCCACATGGGAGGATGAAAATTTTATACATAAGCATCCATAACTACTCAAGCATTGAGGACAACACTTTTTTGAAGGAGAGGGGCATGTTAGGTCCCTATAATATTAATGATCCCCCCATTATTATTGCCGTTGTATCCCTTATTGTTATTATTGTGCCCCTATTGTCCCTATATTGTTATTATTGTGCTCCATAGAATCCATCTATTATTATTTTTGTGCCTTTGTATTATTATTGTTAGGTCGGCTTGGTTATATTGTGACCTCATAGACTCCTATATATAAAAAGGAGGTTTTGTCATTTGAATAATCTAAGAATTGTTCATTTGTATAATGTAAAGGAGGTTGCCCCCTCGAAGAGGCTTATTTTTAAGGTGTTGATCTATCTTTTCTATCCTTTTGTGAGTTGGTTTCATAACAATGGGCAACAACACTTCCATATTTGTAGTTTTGAGTGGTTGGCTTCCTTGTTGCCATAACTTTTCTTTCAATTTTTCTTGCCAACTTGAATGCATTGTCCAATGAAGTAGGTTCCCAAAGGCGAACCTCATGCTGGATGTTATCCTTTAAATTCCCTATGAACACATCAATCCTATGCTCATCTAGAATATCTTTTACCCTTATATTCAACTTTTGGAAGTCCTTAATGTGATCCACCATTGAACCCTTTTGTTTGAGATTTATCAATTGGCTAAAAAAGGTGTTGCTTTTTGTTTCCTCATATTGTGCTGCCATTTCTTCTGTAAAAATTGCCCAAGTGACAATTTGTTTACGAGAACAAAGTCATCGATACCATACAAACCGATTGGGTTCCAAATATAAAGTTACAATGTGTACCTTTTATGTGTTTAGCACATTATGAAGATCGAAATATTGCTCCATCTGTAGTATCCCATGTTACGAGATCCTTGCCATCAAACTTCCTGATATTGATATTTGGAACATGCTAGGTCTTCAATCCAACGTTAGAGTCTATGGAATCACGAATAACATTTCTTTTGTTCTCATCATGAGTTTCCTTTACTACCCTTTATCCATTAGTAAACATTTCTTGTAGTAACTTTGTCAATTCTATCTTCAAATCTTCCATGTTGCCTTTAAGTTTTGCTTCTATACCATCCATCTTAGCTTCCATGTTATCCATATTAGCTTCCATTCCATTCTTTAAACCATATATCTTAGCTTCAGTTACTTTTTGTGAGAGCGGAATTTGTTGCGCTTGGTCTAGTAATTTTGATACATCATGGTGCATTTCTTCCTCTTCTTCATGTGTCATAGTAGAGATTTTAGATTGCTTACTAGGTGTTTCCATTTTCTTTCTTCGGTTCATCAATGAATGATAATTATGCTTCACAATTCCCTTTTAATTACTTCAAACTACTTTCTCAAACAAAACTTATGCAAAAAAAACTACACTCCTTTTCTTGTTTTGTTTGTTTTTATTGTTTGTTTGTTTGTTTTTTTTGTTGTTTTTTTTTTTTTTTTTTTTTTTTTTTTTTTTTTGGTATATGAGCTCGATCTTGAAACTATTGTAACTCCGTAATTTCGGATCTCCAACTTCTAAAATTTCGGCTTGTGATATACCTATGAGTCCTCTTTCCAACCCCACCAGTCTGATTGTGATTGTCTTCTCCAAGAAAGAGTTATGCCCAATTTTCTGTGATGAACTAATTATATACTATTTCAGTAGAGTGAACTTGTACGACATGCCACATGTTATTGTTTCGACCTTTGGCTCTGAAAATGATACCCAACAAACTACGATCTATCCTCTTTCTGTCACTTTTTACGAAATTTGAATCTGATGCTCAGAGAGAAAGTGATGACGATTTTCTTGGTGACCTATTTGAGATCGAATTTGGAAGCCTATAAAAACCATAACTTCCTTAGTTCATATCTCCAAAAACATAGCGAGACAAGGTTTGAAATTCGGTCACGAGGTTCATCATGATGTTGTCTCAAATGGGCTTTAATTTAAGCTTTTGAAGCTTTGTAGAAAAAAGGTTATATTGAAAATTCCATGATGTCCTATTTGAAGCAACGAAACCCTCGAATCCAAAGCTCTAATACCAAATGTTATGCAACCAGCTCACAAAAATTAAGAAAATATAGATCAACGACTTCAAATAAGCCTTTTTGAGGGGGCAACCTCCTTTACATTACAAAAATGAATAATTCTTGGATGATATAAATGACAATACCTCCTTTCTATATATAGGAGTCTAAGGGGTCACAATATAATCAGAGCCAACATAACAATAATAATATAAAGGCACAACAGTAACAATAGTGGACTTCTATGGGGCACAATAATAACAATATGGGGACAACATGGGCACAACAATAACAATAAGGGGCCACAATGACAATAATAATAAGGGAATACACTTGTATTATAGGGACCTAACATTTGCCAATGAAAACAAGTCTTTTTGGCATTTATTTAGTATTATGTAAAATTGTTTTGCTATCGACCAACTTTTTAGGTGTGGAGAACGAAGTGACTTCAAACCTTAGATGTCAATTCATGACTTAGATGCCTTATCGCCTTTCACGCATTATCCAAATATTAAATAAACTTTGTTCACTCAACTAAGTCAATTAAGTAACAATTCGTAACTTGGTATGGTTTCCACAGTTTTATGTCAAATTGCAAAAGTTTACTATTATAAATGGATTAGACATTGGCAACTAACGTTAGTTTTTATGTTTATCTATTTGCTCGTGCATTTCAACATTGCTTTTAATTGACCAAAAGAATCAAATAGATCGAAAAAAGAAAAGATTAAACAATCGACAATGTTGGAAGCGAAGATTGCAGTATCTATAACAACTTAACAAAACTTTCAGGATCCATAAAATTTTTAAGATCATTACATTGCCAAAAACCATTACGATCTTAACATGATCACAAAGCTAAGACTAAATAGCATCATCCATCTCCATGTTGCACCTTCATATTGACATAACATAATAGAAATGAGTCTCAAACTATTTAGTCGACAAATAGCTTAAGAAATAGATTCAATCTGCCATCGAAAAAATAGATGCAGGTCCATTCACATAACCATCACTTGGACTCCAACCTAATCTCTAACTCATAAACCATACTTCCTCCATGTATCCTTTATCTATGACTAACCTCTTTGACTGGTCACATGTAGATACAACCTAGCCATCACCAACAATATCTCCAACCAAAGTTTCTCTTTTAAAAGCATTATGTATATTTGAATTCACCAAATAAATATTGAAAAGATCATTTTTATAATATCGATAAATATGATTTTATTGATAGGTTTACAATTAGTAACCATTACACAATTTATAAAAAAAAATCCTATTAAGAACTTGAACGATAATGTAATTATGTGTTAATTTGCTAAATAGATATTAATATCACTACTAGCATTAATTAATTCTTCAATGCTAAGTGTGAATTCCAAGTTTCCACATCTTCGTAAACATTACTGACTCGACACTGTTTTTGCACATAACACACTTGTCCTTTTTCACATAATCTAGAACTAAATGCTTTCAACAATTTGTATGTTACCTGCTATCATTAAAATGATTACGTAATAGAATATTTTATAAACACTAATGCTAAATTATACAAATAATGAGTACAATATGTGACATTAAATTTGATAAATGAGATTTGATATTGTATGTTGGCTTTGAAGTATGGAGAAGTTAATTGTGCGGCATTGTATGTTAGCTTTCAACTTTTCTACACTCGCTCTGCACACTCAAACAAAGCTTCACACTCCTGCATGTGTTCCGAGGAAAAATCTAGAGTGCAAAGTCTTCATTGCAGAAGAAGTTGATTTTTTGGTAGCGTGGGAAAATCACTACTCTCCACACTTTCACAAAAAGCTTTCATTATGCAAAGAGATTTCATTGTGCAAAGTTTTTTCCACACTCGACACAACCTTTAATAATTTAACTAGCGGTATTCATATTACGATTTAGTATTAAATTATTACCAATAATCTATAATAATAATGATGCGGAAGAGTTGTGTAGAGAGAGAATGCAGATATTGACTACATTACAAACAAAATCACACTTAACATTGAAGAGTTAATTAATTCTTAGCGGTGATATTAATAACTATTCAACAAAATGATACATAATCATGTTATTGTTGAAATGTTAGATAACATTCACTCTAATATCAATAAAATCGTATCTATCGATATTATAAAAATAATATTTTGGACATTTATTTAGTGAATTCAAGCATGTGCATAGGTTTCTACAACTAATATGACTATTGTCATAATTCCTTCATACACTTCTATTTGGATATTTCTTTTGTCATGGATACATCTAGTCAAAATCATATATTTAAACAATGTAACCATGTAAAGCATCTATTGTTTTTTGTTTAAATTGCATGGATTATGGACTTTGTTCTTATTGCATGCATTCTAGTTATCTCTGCACATATGCGTTCTCCACACATAATACACCATTTCGAAACTATTTCTACATATTTGGAATTCCCGTGAGCTTTGGCATCATTGGATAATGCATTAACAATCTCAGTCATAACAATGTCAGATCATTCATTGGCCCTACCTCTATCACTAATTAATTGTTTAAGATCATGCTTCTTTATGTAGAACTCGCCTTTTCTTGTTATTCGAGAATGCTCGCATTTCTACAATTTGTCATTATTATAGAGTGCGGAGGTATAGCCAAAGTTTTTATTATGTGAAATGATTCTCCATACTCCCTTATCTCCACACATACCCATTCTTTGCACACAATACTTTGTCATTATTGTGGAGTGCAGAGATAAAGTCAAAGTTTTTATTGTAGCATAACGATTTCATTATTAGCCTTAATTAACATTTTAATATTAGTAATCTGTGCTCCAGTATGTTGTTATGTGTAGATGGACAACGTATACAAAAGTGTAAAAAACAATGAATGAAGATTTTGCTACACAAATTACTTTCCACACATCACTTTACTTTGCCATAACAAAAACTGGTTGCGGGAAAATGTTTATGCATGCATTTGTTGAATAAATAATGAAAATAGTATTTTATAATACTGATCGATTTGCTAAAAAGCAATAATCATTATACAATGTCGATTTTCCAAATAAATGCTTACATTGACCGAAAAAGAAAATAGATAAATATGCAAATTAAGCTACAAAAATATTTTTAAATTAAGGAAATATTTTTTGGTTTGCAAAAAGATTAGCAAAATAAGATTTTACACCTAAAGCAAATCAACAACTAAATCAACAATGATTTACTTTGATGTAAGGTATAACCAATGGATTAAATAGAGTGGTATAGATAAATGTCACAAATGGAGATTAATTTTGTTATTTTTGAATTCGATGAGGAACTAAGATGAAAGGCCACAACCTTGTACATCATCAATCAAATTTTCTTCTTCTAGTGTCCAAATACCCCAATACAATTTCCAAAACACATCTACAATCACAATATATTTGCATAACATTAAAAAAAAAAAAAAAATTGTCTAAATCACTAGATATCCTCCATAACATAAGTGACTTAAACTTCATTAACTTTTGGCTTAAGCTCATAAAGAGAGGAAACCTAGTCAATGGTGGAGACAAATCTACTCTTCTCATGGTGTGCTAAAATCCCATGTTGCGCCATGATATCCTCTTCTACTTCATTATCGTCCTCCTCAACATTGATGTTCTTTTCCTGAACCAAATTATCCACACGAAAACCCAACATTTCATTTTCCAATTGTAGTCGCTCTAGCTTCACCTCCAATATTGCTGTTTTTTTATTATTTAAAAGCTCTAAACGAACCTGTCGTTCAGATAGAATCATCTCAACATGTTTTGAGATAAAAGCAATGGGAAAATTCTAGAGCACTAGCCATTTTAACTAAAGAAATGTTGAGATCTTGCTCTGTAACTCCATGATCGCACTCCATAAACTTCAAACTGTGCCACACCTACTAATAAACTTGGCGAATTATAGCTCTAATATATGACTCAATACTTGCAAAGTCGCTCGAGCAATCTAAATATACCACTTATCTAACTTTCCTTGATTTTAAGCCTCTGTCTTCGCCATTAATGTCGACTTCATCCACAGGTACCAAACAATCAAGAAAACTAGAGGTGATAATGCAAACTCTGCACAATGTAAATGTTCATTGTCCGAAGGACGTGCGAAGATGGGGTATGTATGGGAAAACGCGAGTGTAGAGAGAAATTTATATTGTTGATGCATAATAAATTTAACTATGAACAAATTTCGAATTAATATTATTATGTTTCCTTGTGTGAAGTTGTCCTTGTGCGAAGCTTTTACTGTGCGGAGGACGAGGAATGTGCAGGAGAATGAGGGTGCAAAGGGAAAATTAATTTTAAACTATTTTCCATTTAAAACTTTTACAGATTTAGCTGTGCGGAATGAAGGATGTGCATAGGACGAGATATGAGGGAACTTTATAACTTTAATTCGTAATGTAATGATATTTCACAATTGCCTATTACGTGTATATTTGTTCTAGCTTTGAAGTACAAAGAAATTGATTGTGTGGCATTGTATGTTGGCTCTCAACTTTTCCATACTCACTCTGCGCATAAATAAAGTTCCACACTCACGCACATGTTCCAAGGAAA
Source organism: Pinus taeda (assembly GCA_000404065.3). Classification (NCBI taxonomy): domain Eukaryota; kingdom Viridiplantae; phylum Streptophyta; class Pinopsida; order Pinales; family Pinaceae; genus Pinus; species Pinus taeda. The sequence continues at coordinate 91,729 of APFE030587137.1, forward strand.
AATCTAGAGTGCAGAGTCTTCAGTGCAAAAGAAGTTGATTCTCCTACAATGCAGGAAAATCACTATTCTTTGCACTTCCGCAAAAAACTTTCATTATGCAGAGAGTTTTGTGCGAAGAGTTTTCATTGCGCAGAGAGATTTGAGCAGAAAATTTTCACCATGTAGAGAGATATTTCATTGTGCGAAGAGCTTTTCCGCACTTGATCTCTGAGAGGTGTTTGCCAACATTTGTGTTTCCGCGGAGAGTTTTGTGTGAAGAGATTTCATTGTGCAAAAAACTTTCATTGTGTAGAGTTTTGTCCACTCTCCACACAACCTTTACTCAATTGACTAGCGGTATTCAAAATACAGAGATATTGATTATTTAGTATTAAAATATTACCAATACTATATAATAACAATGATGCCAAAGAACTGTGCAGAGAGAGAATGCATACAAAAATGTGAAATGCTTGTGTAAAGATTAACTAGCAATAGACATAGCGATATTCACAATATGAAGATATTAAAATATTACCAATAACATGTATACTAAAATGCGAAACATCGCAACACACTTATATATGTTAAACTTTCATTGTGAAAAAACTTCGTGCTAACAACTTTCATTATAAAAACACAACCTTTAATCAATTAACAAATAACAAAAACATAAACTATAGTGCATAATAATGATTCCTCTAGTTACCAATTTTTTACCATTACAAAATTCATAAAAGCTATTCCTCTATTTACTAATATACTACCGTTACAAAAAAATCATAATTAGTTATTTTTCTTAATTATAATAAAACATTACTATAAAACTTATTTCATAAGAAATTTAGGTTTTTGAATTCTTTTTATCACCTAGTTGCTTTCCCGGCAATTATATACCTATATATATCAATCAATAAAAGAATTTTAAATTATCGTTATAAATTGTAAAGAATTTTCAACCATCAATTTAAAGTGTTTTAAGTCTCATAATTAAATTATATTATTTTAATATAAATATATACTTTGACATTAGATATCGTGAATATTTTGAACAGCAAAATCCGATCACCAAATTATCTGAACAATTTCCAAGATAACACCATCAGATCCACATATGCTTTTTGTTTATATTTAGGCACATGGCATGCACTTCGAGTTGAATATTTGAAGTCAAAATACTTCGACCTTTCTGGGTCGACTAAGAACACCCTATTCTTCCGCGTCTTCATATTAATGGCAATGCTTCTCTCTTTCCAAACTGTCTGCGCTCTCTGCCCCTCCACCTCTCAGCCCCTCTGGACTGCGACACATGCGAAATTCAGCCCCCCGGACCGCTTTTCCCCGCCACATGACCGCAATTCCTATGCTCCCGCTCGCTGCAACTCCATGGCCGTCGGTCACATGCTAGCCCGGAGATTTGGCCTACCTCTACTAAACAAAGCCGTATCCAGCCGCAGGGCCATCACCACACAGAGGTTCCCCAGGGCTCGAACTGTCGCTCTAGCGGCCTGGAAGCAGGAGGTTCTATGGGCGGAGGCCCCGCTGGTGGAGGTTGAGAGGGCGGCCGAGAGCCTGTACCATGTGGTTTTAGATATCAGCGACAATCCGGAGCTCATGGAGGGGCACACAACCCCAGGGCAGTTCGTGCAGGTTAGGGTTGGAGATAGCAAACCTGCGTTTCTAGCGATAGCTTCACCGCCCGCTACATCTAGCGGAGGTTCTCTAGAGTTTTTGATTAAGTATGTCGAGGGATCTACGGCAGGGTCTCTGTGCAATCTTCGTAAAGGTGATACGGTAGAGTTGAGTCAGGTTTTAGGCAATGGTTTCGATGTTCGCCAAATTTCGCCCCCCGAGAAGTATTCAACAGTTTTACTTTTTGCTACCGGCTCTGGCATCAGGTTTGTTATTCCTTTACTGTTTTTCTTTTTTTTCATTTCTTTTTCGTTTTTGGTTTGTCTTTTATGTTAAAATTCTGCAAAAATATAGTTTATTTTGTTGAAAAGTGATGATTTTAAGCGTTTTATGTTTTAATTTGTTTGCTTGTTTCTAGTGTTTGTGTCAAATGCCTGCAAAATCTTGATTTCTTTGTTGAATGTTCTAAATGTACGATTTATTCTTTTATGTGCTTATGTTGAATGCCTGCAAGATCTAGGTATGTTTCCATTGAAGTAACGATTTTGAGTGGGCTCAAATTTTTCTGTTAAATAAAGTTTTAAGGTCCAAGTTGTTGACCGATGCTTGATTTATATTATAGATCTATTTTATGTCATGTAAATCTGATGGAAAACTTTAATGCAAATGTAAGCATTAAACAGAACTTCACTTATGCAAACTATTTAAATCTAGTTGTCCAGTTGCCATAGTTAAAAAAAGTGTTATTTTGAAGGCAAATCATCAAGCCTATTGCAGTTTTATCTAAAACACCTCATTGAAAGATGCTGGATTCTCAGTTTATGAGATTCGACCAAAGTCGTATTTGAAGGAGAGATTTTCTGTTAGAGGCACCTGAGTAGCTTGTTTTTTCAAAAGTCCCTATTGTGAAATCATTTTCCTGCCATGGACAAGGTGAGTGGTGGGCACGATTGTTTAGCTTTGAAGTCCACCTTAACTCGCAAATCATGTTAAATCATGCTCCTTATCAAAGTTAGCCGACTCAATGCCGAGGATGGCCCGGGAAGGCTGAGTCAGAGTTGGTACGGACTGGAGAAAAGCTCAGGGGGTTCACTGAAGCAATTGAAAAAACATAAAATACACTAGAATTCAGGACAAAATGATATTTTCATTAAACTAAAACTTTACAATGTTCATATAAAGCAAAAATTTCAATAATAATTAATTTCAAAGTACATAGATCTTACTACAAACTGCAAAACGTCATGGATTCTGCACTGTTGACAGCTCTTATTGGCAATCTGCTGTGAAATCAGGTCAGAAAAACAAACAAAATGAGTGTTGTTTCTTCTTCTTCATGCCTTTTATACATGTACTATTGAGTCCGGTTGCTGAGGCTCTCTGATCAGACTTACTGAGTTGATCTGATTTCGTTTGATTTCCTCAAAGAGCAGCATCAGAATCTGGAGTTCACTCGGACTTGAAAGAGTCTGGCAACACTGCTTATATCACAATAGTTAAGGTGATACCCAGAGTCTGATCTCCCATTACTATAATGTCACCTTCTGCTGGTGCTCATGCATGACTGAACAGGCCATTGTGCATCATTATGATGCCACCTTGTGCTGGTGCATCTATGAGCATCAGCACACAATAGACAGGTGATTCTTTGTCTGTCATCATTGTAATGTCACCTCATGCTGGTATGCATGTCACATCCACCTAGTGAACAACATGTAATTGGGCCACCTTTTTATTTGCTGCAAATCAAAGGCAGAATGAGAGTGCAGTTGTACACGCAACATAAATTTGACATTTTGGAGCAGATGGAGCTGGGAGCAAGGGCTTATCTTCTTTGGTTGCAAGACAAAATTGATTATGCTCAACGAGTTACCGAACATGCGATTAGAAGACTGCTTGGGACCTTGCCAACTATTTGACTTGTCAAACATGAGATAACCAAATGTTCCAATTTTTGTTGCTAAGTTAGTGCAGGAAATGGGGTAGTCATATACACTATACACTATACATACAAGAGGTCAGTCAAGTAGATCACCAAACTCCAATTGACGTAGAGCGCTCAAATATTAATGAGAATATCCCTCTACACCTATATATCAACCTCAAGTGGAGGCATTGTTGTTTATATATATATATATATATATATTAGTGAGTTGAAAGTGGGCATAGGCTCACTCAAGCTATGTGGGCATCCTCCAAGCCCTTGGATATTTTCTATCTTGCTTAACATCTATTTCCAAAAAGGTACAAGGTATGAAAATGATTAAATTAATGTCCCACAACACGGTCTCTCTCTCTATATATTAGCTAATTGAATGTCCACCCAAGCCATGTGGGCTGTGTAACACTCTTGGTAAATTCCCTCTTATTTTTGTAATATAATTGTACTTTGATTATAAATGATTATAAGAGTCGAGTCACAGATCCATGATCTGAGGGGGAAAGGAAGAAGAACCTGAGTGGTGTTAGTTGGCACCATTGCTTAATCAAATGTGCAGTTAGCAAGAAAGATTTGGAAGAATGTTCCATGCGGAACATGAAGAGACACACAAGGAAAAGGATAAAAAAGCATTCAAACAACAAGAGTTGGTTGACTTTTTGTTGAATGAAAGAAGTTTGAGGTCAAAATTGGATTTTGGGGGCAAGGAGCCAAACTTGTGAGCATGATTTCTAGCCGAGTTTGCTTGAAAAATCCCCTTGGATCATGGACTTGGCTCGGGGATGACTACTACAAGAAATGCAAGCTGCAACTAGTCTATGGTTGGGTGGAAAATCGAAGTCCCACCTTTAGTTTTAGCCATTGTTAGATCTCAGATGGTGTTATTAATTGTGAGTTATGAATATGGTGATTAGCTCTTTATTGATTTTTTTTCGAGGAAATATCCAGGTAGATCCACCCTAAGGGATCACCTTCTGCTGGTTTATTAACGAAGCCTAACCTTGAGGGCGTGTTGAAGAGCATTGACCTCGTGACCTCCATTAGCGAGGTTCTTTAGCGACGAGAACTCGACCAATTGAGCTAACCCCCGAGGCTTGTTCTTTATTGAAATTAATGTATAGCTTTGTGATAATTTTGCATGGTTGTAGGAAATCGTTGTATGGAATCAATAGGCAAAATGCCTTGACTATTTTTGGATCGTATTGAAATTCTACCTTGAGGCTGTTAGAAAGATGTCTTGATTTTTATGTGCAAGTTAATATGTTGCATTTGGACATGCAAGGCTTTGGAATTACTTTTGCTCACTTTTCTGCTATAACCTTTCTTCTGGGAGGTTCTAGAAGCTGAAACTTGGACCATGGTGAGGGGAAATCTCTCTGATCTTTTGGTCCAATTTCTAGATCTTGGGTCACGATATTTTTGGAGATATGATCGTAGGAAGTCGAATTTCCTGAATTCTCTTAAAATCGTGCATTAAACAGGTCATGTTAGCATTTCTGCCATAACTTTTCATCTAGGTGGTTCCAAAAGTTGAAATTTGAACCATAGTGAGGGGAACTCCCACTGATCATCTGGTTTAGTTTTTAGAACTTGGATTGCTATAATTTAGGAGATATGCCCTAAAGAATTTGCTATATTAGTTTGCATGCAAAGTGTTTGAAGCAATGCCTAAATGGTTTAATGATCCATTGCATTCATTTTGTTTGATGAAATGCCCCAATGGAATTGTTGTTTTGTGGTTGGGGATAGTATTGGAGCAATGTCTCTGATTTGATTTCATACAGAATGTTTGACAAAATGTATATAAGAAAAATACTACTCAATTGGTTGTGTACAAAGTATTTGAAGACATGTTTCCATGTAAAGTGTTTGACAAAATGTATGAGATGAAAATCAAGTTTTTGCAAGTGTGTTTAGGATAAATTTAATAAGGGTATGTGACAGTGGTATCAAATCTTATTGTCAAGCTAGTAAAAGAAAAGAGAAAATTTTGGGTACCTTGTAACCTATGTAAGTCATTAAGGGAACTAAGTATGTTACAAAGTGGTATTAGAGCGTCTAGGTTCAACACTTGGATTGAATGAGCTATATGACAGATGAAAGGTTTTATACTAGAGCTTTGGAGATTAAAAATTTGGAACTTTGTGTTATTTAAAGAATGATTGTTTGTTGAATTTCGCTGGTGATTATTTACTACATGCATATGTGGTTATGTGAGATTATTTTTTGTATATACGAATACACTAATGTTACTTAAAGATTGATTTGAGTTGATGCAACAAGATAAACATGCAAAATGCTAACTAGATTCCTTAGAGTAGCCCAGCAAGGTTGTAAAAGTTCATGACTAAATGATGCAGTCAAAATTATGAGGGGGGATATCTTAACCTATCTCTTGCTGGCTTATACTTTTTTTTGATGTTTTGAGAAGTCGTCATATGTTGATGACTAATAGCATAGGCATAATAAAATGCAAGAGATGAAATAGTTTAGAAAGGCATGTCCATTGAATAGATATTAAATATTGATATGCCAAGATGCATGAGGGTATGCTAAGTGCACACAGTAATGGACGTGAAGGCATAAAGACTTCGACTAGTCTGTTGACATAGTTTGATTAATAGTGGTTAATGATAAACATTTAACCAGGAGCAGGTTGATAGCACAATTGGGAAGCAAATGACGGTGTTGCATGTAGTCTTGAGGAACCGAGATTATGGAAAATAAGGTGCTGATGAGAGAATGACATAGGTGATATCTATGCCTGTTGATATACATGTTGTGACAATGTGGTGAGTGTTGAAATTTGGTACCAGAGGACAAGTGGTTCCCCAAGGCTTTGATCTTTGGCCTAGGGAAAAGTGTCCAAAAGAATTTAATTTTTCTCCTAAAGTGACTTTATAATTTTTTATAAAGTCAAATCTAATTTAAAAGTGACTTTAAGTGATAAGTTACTAAAGTCTAATTTTAAAGTGACTTTAATAAATTCAATGTAAAATTAGAAAGGAAAAGTGACTCTGGAAATAAATGACTAAGTGGGTCTTTATTAAAGTGGGGTGAATTAAAAAATAGAAAGTGAGATTTAAATGAGCATTTAATCTCAGTCCTAGATCTCAATCTATTTCAACCCTTGGATTTAGGGGTTCCCCAAAAGTCACTTAGTGTTAGATTAAAGGAGGAAAAGGAGGAAAATGTCATTCATTCTTTCATGAGCAGATTGAGAGAAGGAGAGTAAGAGAGCAAGGGAGATTTCTGGATAGGGAGGAGAAGGAGACAGCAGCTTGGCACACATTCCAAGGCAGCAGTTTAGCAAATCCATACAGCAGATTTAGCACACAGTGAAAGGCAGATTTTGGCACGATTTTCTAGAAATCCGTACAGCTGTTTGCACAAAAATCGAGGAGCAGTTTGCACAGAAATCGAGGAGCAGTTTGCTGGCACGTTTTCCAAGGAAATCTGTATAGTGTATTGTTGTTTTTTTCCTGCACGCAAATCGAGGAAAATACAACGTATTTATGGCAGCTTGGCACACATTTCTAGGCAGGCCGTACAACAACATTCAAGGTTGAAAGTGGGCACAAAAATCGAGGAGGTCGTACAACATTTATTGCTGTCATGTTTTGCTGTTTGCTAGTATTTTCCAGTTGGCTCTGCTATTTGAACCCTTACCACATACCTTTGACGTTCATGCATCGTCGAAAAAGCTAATTGGGAAAGAGGCCCATATGTCCTTAAGAATACACCTTCTGTTGGGTGGCTTCTCCTCAATCGGGCCAATCTCCAAGAAATATGCCAAGATCTTAAGGCATGCCACCCTATAGCTGTTAACTAAGTGTTCTCAAAGATCCGAGCATTTCTTGCCCTCCATAAACCCCACATAACGTATAAAGACAGCTTTATATTCTAACCTTAACACTGTCTGACATGTGAATGTGCTACATTTCGTGAACATGTTAATTATGAACATGTTAACATGTTAAGGGGGGGCGGCCTTATCTGGACCTGTACGAAAAGATTGCGTGGAGCAGTATAACTACCATTGAGTGCTTTCATCGATTGAGAACCACTTTGTGAGATGTAATTGAAGACTAAGCCGACTCGAAACTGTGTGGAGCACACACAACACTGAGTGCTTGCTTCGGTTAATAAACCACTTAATGCAGAAGTAAAGAGGAAGTCACAATGATAAGTATTGGTTATCAATTTAAAGAAATTTTTGGTAAGATTATGATTTAATTTGATTAAAGTTTTGATTCATAATGATTTGAGTTATGTTTATGCTTTAATAATTATATTATGTTCTAAATTGGTTTAAAATTCTATGATTATCTCTCATGACATATATGTTTGTGATATAGGTGAAATATTGAGTTGTCCAACAATAACATATGGGGCTGAGTACATGGCAAACAACAACAACTTGATGATATCAAAATGCACAGTGACATACTGGAGTTGAAGACCTCAGGAACGTGGCCATTGTGGTGACGCTGGAACTAAGTGATATGCATTGATTGCCATGAGATATAACATGATTGAAGCCAGGCAGAGGGGTGCCTTGGTTATGAAGACTCTTTCTGTGTGAGGAAGCCTTGCCAAGGGATGGATTACATGAGCGACTTGGAAACAGAGAAGGGGATGCCTCTGAATTTGGAAGACGTGTGACTGCACAGAAGAAGAACCAAATCACCTGATGGAATGATAAAGTAGAGAAGGGAATGCCAAAATTGAAAACTAAATTGGTTTCATAGAGTCATGGGTATACCTTTTGGAATCAAGAGTGCATTGGGTGTGTCGCGGAAAGTAATGAGCTAAAATTGTCCCTGAAGGGGCACTGAGCACATTGGATGACATGGCTGGATATTGGCGGTGGATTGCCCTTCGGAGTCAAGTTACTGAGCAAGTCAAGGTGCAATTGAAGCACGATCGACCAAATGAAGCCACATGGGAGATGGCTGATCAAATGAGGGTGTCATACCCATTTTTGGGAGCTGAGTAAGTAACTATAAATGTAATTGTAAATATGTAAGAACTGTTTATAAAACACAGTTTTGTTTTAGTATTTTGCTGCTAAGAACACCAAGGATGGTGTTCCCCTTAAGGGGGTGGGATTTGTAACACCCCTGGTGTACTCCCCTTGATTTTTGTAATATAATTTTACTTTCATTATAAATGATTATAAATTTATTTGAATGGCCTGAAGAGTGGGACCACAAATCCATGATCTAAGGTAGAGAAGGAAGAAGAACCTGATTGGTGTTAGTTGACACACTGCTTAATCAAATGCGCAGTTAGCAAGAAAGATTTGGAAGAACGTTCCATGAGGAACCTAAAGAGACACACAAGAAAAAGTATAAAAAGGCATTCAACCAACAAGAGTTGTTTGGCTTTTTGTTGAATGAAAGAAGTTTGAGGGCATAATTGGATTTTTGGGGCAAGGAGCCAAACTTGTGAGCATGAGTTCCAACTAATTTTGCTTGAAAAATCCCCTTTGATTGTGGATCTAGCTCAGGGGCGACTTTCACGAGAAACGTAGGCTGCAGTTAGTCTATCGTTGGGTGGAAAATTGAGGTCCCACCTTCAGTTTCAACCATTGTTAGATCTCAGATAGTGTTATTAATTGTGAACTATGAATATGATGATTAGTTTTTTTATTGAAATTAATATATAGCTTTGTGATAATTTTGCATGGTTATAGGAAACTATTGCATGGAATCAATTAGAAAAATTCCTTGATTGTTTTGTGGATTATATTGAAATTCTACCTAGAGGCTGTGAGAAAGATGTCTTGATTTTTATGTGCAAGTTAATATGTTGCATGGGGATATGCAAGGCTTTGTGATTACTATTGCTCACTTTTTTGCTATAACCTTTCTTCAATGAGGTTCTAGATGCTGAAGCTTGGACCATGGTGAGGGGAAATCATGTTGATCCTCTGGTCCAAGTTTCAGATTTTGGGTTGTGAAATTTTAGGAAATATGATCAGAGGAAGTTGGGCTTCCTAAATGCATCTTTAAACAAGTGATGTTGTCATTCCTACTATAAATTTTCTTCTGGGAGGTTCCATGAGTTGAAACTTGGTCCATAGTAAGGGGAAATCCCGCTGATCATTTAGTCCAATTTCAAATCTTGGGTTGCGATATTTTAGGAGATATAATAAGAGGAAGTTGAGCTTCGTGAATGCTCCTAACATCTTGCTTCAAATAGGTCATGTTGACATTTCTGCTATCACTTTTCTTCTGGGAGGTTCTAGAAGCTAAAACTTGGTCCATAGTGGGGGGAAATCTCGTTGATCATCTGGTCCAACTTTCAGGTTTTGGGTTGCGATATTTTAGGAGATATGATCAGAGGAAGTCAAGCTTCTTGAATGCTCCTAAATCGTGCATCAAACAAATCATGCTAGCATTTCCGCCATAATTTTTCATCTCGGAGGTTCCAAAAGTTGAAACTTTAACCATAGTGAGCGGAACTCCCAATGATCATCTGGTTCAGTTTTTAGAACTTGGACTACTATAATTTAGGAGATATGTCCTAAAGAATTTGCTATATTAGTTTGCATGCAAAGTGTTTGAAGAAATGCCTAAATGGTTTAATGACCCATTGCATTAATCTTGTTTGATGAAATGCCCCAATGAATTTATTGTTGTGGTTGGGGATAGTATTGGTGTATGATAATATTGCTGTAGCTAATATATGCCTAATTGCATGCAAAGACTTTGAAGAAATGTGTTAAGGTGTTTTATTAGAATTTGCACACAAACTACTTGATAAAATACCTTAAAGACAAAAATCAAAAGTTGCATGATTGAGTGGTATATTTCAGTTAGTATGTTACAAGCGAAATTAGAGCAATGCCTTCGATTTGATTTCATACAAAATGTTTGGCAAAATGTATACAAGAAAAATACTGCTCAATTGGTTGTATATATCAAAGTATTTGAAGAAAGGTTTACATTTAAAGTGTTTGACAAAATGTACGAGAGATGAAATCAGGTTTTTGCAAATGTGGAGGATAAATTTAATAGGACTATGTGACAAAGTGGTATCAGAGCTTATTGTCAAGCTAGTAAAAGTAAAGAGAAAATTTTTGGTACCCCATAACCTTTGTAAGTTGTTGAGGGAACTAGGTATTCTACAATGGCATCCTCTAAGCATTTGGGGGTGTTAATTTTAGGCAACAATGGTATGTTCTATGCTTTAGAGCAATTTTACTTCAATTTCTTTATGAGCGCAATATCAATTTCAGTTTAGCAATCACATAAACATGTAAGTAAAACGTTGATAGAACATAAACATAAATAGCAGAAGACAAGCCAAGACGAGGACACAAGATGTGGCACCAGCTAGGGACACCCCAATGTGGGGAAACCTTTGATTAAATCTTCTTTTAGTCTTCAATAGTTCAGCAGAGAGAGATAGTAAAATTTACAAATTCTGATAATTTATGAGAGCAAAAAAGAGCCCTAACCAGAAAAGTCAACATTGGTCAACATGGCAGATCTGACCCTCAAAGATTCGGTCAACTTCAATCAACTTTGGCCTCCAAACAACAAGAGGAAACAACCCTCAAAACAGTCAAATTCAGCCTGGTCCATACCTGGTCAAACAATCAACCTGTGGTTAGCCTTAACCATAGTCAACACTGGTCAAACAAAGGTCAAACAACCTCGGATATTCGTGCCCAGAATTGCGGCCCGCCCAAACATAAATTCCTCACACAAAACCGCAGTCCAATATGGTCAACACAGTCAAAACAACCTTCTGGAAATTTGGTCAAACCTGGTCAACGCTGAAACAAGAAAAGACTGTCATTTCCTTTGCATGTGTGGAGAGAGAAGCTGCCCTGAAATGCGTACCCAATCAGATGAGGAGAGAGAAATGTGAGATGATGAGCGATGTCCAAATGAGGATGAGGCATCATGTATTTATAGGCTAACGTTGAGGTTGAATAGATGTGATTGTTGGGCTTCTGAGCCTACATGAGTTTGTTGGCCGACCTTGACAATTTGTCAATAATCAAAATAAATTCGTAACCTCATTTTTCCATGTCAGAATGCGAGGATCTTTAGATCAATCCTACACCTCTCGGAGAAAGGAATCCAAGAAAAATATTCGCTGCCATAAATTATATGACCTATGTGAAGTTTGGCCTAGTTGCCAATTTTAACACTCCCTCTCAACTAGGGGGAACTCCACTTGCTAATCCATATGCCAATTTGTACTATCTCTGCCATCCATGCATTGCGCCGCACTGCTCTGCTAAACTATGGAGAAGAAGAAGTGATCGAGAATGTATCATACCATTCTCTATTGATCCAGAGTTGGTTCGAACCAAAAGAGAGTGTCTCATACCACTCTTATTGACCCAAAGTCAGTTCCAATCAAAAGAGAGCGTCTCATACCACTCTTACTGACCTAAAGTTAGTTCCCATTGATCCCAGATCAATATTAGACATCCTAGCATAGGGAGTATGGTAGTACACGATGTGTCCATCAGTAGTACTATGGTCTCTATCCTCATTTCCCTACTCATTGGCCAGATGAGAGGTACTTCCCATGAGTCCTAGACTGCATGGGTAGGATGTCTTGGTAGGAGAAGGATGAACCACTCGTCTTGCTCACATGTCGCCGAGGGGTATCACAGGGCAAGGATGAACCACTCACCCTGTACATAGCAAACCACTAGGGGAAGGCTGAACCACTCACCCTATGGTTGCTCATCGCTCCAAGATGTACCCTAAGCCCCCCGGAGCTCCTAGAGCTCGATGTACATCTCATACAGGACCCTCATAAGAGGGTCTCTCCACGACTCCAAGTTATTCTCGGAAGGCCAAGAATTTGACCTTCCCCAGGGGCTTTGTCAGAATATTGGCGACCTGCTCATTAGTCCCTTATTGCCTTATTTCTCCTCGTTTTACCATATCCCGGATAAAGTGGTACCTGATATCTATATGCTTGGAGCGATCATGAAACATGGGATTCCCTGATAATCAGATCCCACTCTGGTTGTCGCAGAGGATCATGGTGGTATCCAACACATGTCCAAACAGCTGACTAAAGAGCTTCCTCAACCAGACAACTTCACAAGAGGCCATACTAGCAGCTATGTATTCGGCCTCGGTCGTGCTCAAGGCAAATGATTTTTGCTTCCTGCTCATCCAGGATATCAAAGTAGAACCCAAGGAAAAACAAAATCCAAACGTGCTCTTGTGATCCACCACACTGCCAATCCAAGCAACATCAAAATAACCATGCAACCTCACATTTTTGGCAGTGTATCTCAGTCCATGAGTGATTGTGCCCGAAGATATCTTAGAAGATTCTTGGCGGCAATCCAATGTATATGATGAGGCTCAACCATGTATTGGCCCAATGTGTCAACTGCAAAACATATGTTTGGATGGGAGTTTACCAAGAACATCAGTGCTCTTATGAGTTGATGATACTCTGAAGCATTTCCCAATTCAGGTCCAGCAGCACTACCACATAACTTCTTAAAGTTAAGTTCCATCGGAGTAGTCATAGGCTTGTAGTCCACCATTCCAAATCTTTCCAATATCTTCAAAACATATTTTCCTTAAGAGAGGGAAATTTCACTTGGCTTTTGCCAGATCTCCAACCCTAGGAATTAATGCATTGGTCATCGTAATCTACATCTTCCTTTTGAGAGAAACCTCGAGCAACAAAGCAAGCCTTGAACTTTTTTGCATTTCCATAAGCTCCATGCTTGATTTTGTAGAGCCACTTAGAAGTGATAACCGATTTGTCCTGGGGTCTAGGGACCACATCCCACGCATCATTCTTCATAATTGACTCATATTCTTCATTCATAGCATCCTTCCATACTTGTTGCTTCACGACTTCTTCGAATGATAGTGCTCATGGCGGTCAAATATCCTTGATACCTGTTCAACTTCTTTCTTTCACGGAAGGCCCCCCTTGGTGCAATGTGCCTCTCAGCATCTTCGAGAGTCTCCCTAAGCCATGAGTGTCTCCTCTTAGAGGAGGAAGGCTCATGAGGGAGTGGATCAATAGGATCCATAGTTTCGTCAACATCATGGATCGTTTTGTCCTCTTTTTCACCCTGATTTCCTGTGTGAGCTTCTTTGTCTTTCCTTAAGATGGGAAGGTTGTTGATTTTCATGAGGGCCATATCTTTGTCTAAGGTGACATCATAATTTATCTCAACTTCCTTTTGACCAACCACATAAATTCTATATCCCTTAGAATTTTCACTATAGTCCACAAAGATTCATTTCTTCCCAGATGCACCCAATTTGCTTCTTTTCTCTTTCGGCACATGAAAATACATTGGGCTTCCAAAAATCATAAAATGAGAGACATTGGGTTTCTTACCAGTGAACATTTCTTCGGGAATCTTGGAGTCCAATGCTTGATGAGTGCATCAGTTTTGAACATACACGATGGTATTTTTAGCTTCACCCCATAGAAACTTCGGAAGGCCTTGATCATGAAGCATGCCATGGACAACTTCTACAATAGAGCGATTCTTCCTTTCAGCCACACCATTCTGCTCGAAAGTGTATGGCGTTGTAGTCTCCCTCTTAATGCTAGCTTCTCTATGATAATCTTGGAATTCATTGGATTCATACTCGGTCCCATTATCAATCCTCAATATCTTGATTTTCTTCTCGAATTGGTTTTCAATCAAGGCTTTGAAGTGTCAGAACCAAGTGAACACTTCATCCTTCTTTTTCAAGAAGTAGATCCAGGTCTTGCGAGAATAATCATCCACAAAGGTGAGATAATATAAGTATCCTCCCAAGGAGTTTACGAGCATCATACCAGATATGTCAGAGTGGATCAATTGCATTATGTCTGTGGTCTTGCTATTACTTGAGGGGAATGGCCCCCTTGTAAGTTTTCCTTCGGCACATTGCAGACATACACCTTCATGCTCTACTTTGAATTTGGGCATTCCTGTTGCCATCTATCTCACATCGGGTAGGGCCTTATAATGAAGATGGGCGAACCTCCCGTGCCATAGTTCAGATTGTAGAGATGTGTCGCAAGACATGGCTCCCAATGGACTTCCTCCAACTTCATACAAAGTGTCAACTCCTGATCCAAACACGTACCTTTCCATTGATAAAATCCACCTTGAATCCTTTATCTTCCATTCTTGAAATGGACACTAGGTTCTTCTTGAGATTGGGTACATATAGTACTTCTTGCAAATGAATAGTGGTACCTTGATTCAATTGAAGGGTAACATTCCCTACTCCCTTCACGGGATAGGTGGCATCGTCTCCAAGGATGATCTCTAAGTTTGTCTCCTTTTCTATTAGATTAGAGGGGGCTTCCTTGAATCAGGTGAAATGCCTTGAGGCACCACTATCAATTAGCCAATTTCCCAAAGTGTCTGGAGGAGAGGCAATGGAGAGGGCCGATATAAGATAATACTCTTTTTGCTTATTGTTAACAACATTGGTTTCATCATACCTGGAGTTCCTTGATTTCATGGAGGGTCGACCATTTCCTTGATGTCCCGCATTCCTTTTTCTTTTGCCATTGGACCTGCCATTCCTTTGATCTTTGTTGTTGAAGTTGCCCTTGGAGTTGTTATGATAGTCATCATCTTGAGGTGTATCCCTTCTATTAGGACACTCCCTTGCATAGTGGCCAAACTTATTGCAAACAAAGCGTCTTCCCTTCCTTCCATTTTGAATCCCAGTCTTCCTTGACTTTGCTTCTTTGAACCTGCATTGCTCTTCCTCTTGGCATGAGTGGAGAATGTAGTCTATTAGAAGGCATTTCTTGCTCCATCATTCTTGTTTCTTCTTGAATGCATCTTGACATCAATTCTTCAAACCCTGGAATTCGATCATTGTTGAGTATAGTGGTTCTAAATACATACCACTCAGGTGGGAGTCCGCCAAGGGTGGTGAGAGTAAGTTCCCTGTCAGGAATGACTTTTCTAATCGAGAGTAGATCATTCTTGATCTTAGTAATCCTCAAGAAATAGGATTGAATGTCCTCGTCCTTGCCCTTCTTAATATCCTTCAACTTATTTTTGAGAAAGAGAATTTGATTAGCACTACTAACCTTGAACATGCCCACCAACTTGTCGTATATCTCCTTGGAGGTCTTCAATTCAGAGATATAGGCCACCAGATGTTTGTCAATAGAATTCATGATAATCTTCTTCGCTTTGACTTCAACCTTATTGTACTTGGTTTTCATTGCAGCCGGGGCATTCGAAGGAGGCTCAGGGATTTTACTTAGCACATAATCTATCACTTCCTTCTCTTCGAAGGTCAAATCAGGAGATGTTTTCCATCCATGATAGGCACATTCATCATGGAGCTTGTCTTCAACCGGGAAGTAGGATGAGGAACCCATTGAGTCTTTTGTCTTTGTCCAACTGTCTTTGGTGATTGCTCTTTCACTCTTGCTTGGGCTTTGTATTCACCTCAGCTTTGATACCATGTTAATTGTAGGCAATAATGGTATGTTCTATGCTTTAGAGCAATTTTACTTCAATTTTTTTATGAGCCTAATATCAATTTCAGTTTAGCAATCACATAAACATGTAAGTAAAACGCTGATAGAACATAAACATAAACAATAGAAGACAAGCCAAGACAAGAGGACACAAGATGTGGCACTAGCCAGGGACAAACCTCAATGTGGGGAAACCCTTGATCAAATCTTCTTTTAGTCTTCAATAGTTCAGTAGGAGAGATAGTACAATTTACAAATTCTGGTAATTTATGACAGTAGGAAAGAGCCCTAACCAACAAAGTCAATGCTGGTCAACATGGCAGATTTGACCCTCAAAGATTCGGTCAACTTCGGCTTCCAAACAGCAAGATGAAACAGTCAAATTCAGGCCAGTCAAAGTCTGGTCAAACAGTCAACCTGCGGTCAGCCCTAACCACAGTCAATGCTGGTCAAACAGAGGTCAAACAGCCTCGGATTTCATACCCAGAACTGCGGCCTGCCCAAACAGAAATTCCTCACACAAAACCACAGTCAAAGATGGTCAACGCAGTCAAAACAACCTTCTGGAAATTTGGTCAAACCTGGTCAACGCTGAAACAGAAAAAGACTGTCCTTTCCTTCGCACGTGTGAAGAGAGAAGCTGCCGAGAAATGCGTACCCAATTAGATGAGGAGAGAGAGATGTGAGATGATGAGTGATTTCCAAATGAGGATGAGGCATCATGTATTTATAGGCTAACTTTGAGGATGAAATTTGAATAGACGTGACTGTTGGGCTTCTGAGCCTACATGAGTTTGCTGGCCGACCTTGACAATTTGTCCATAATCAGAATAAATTCATAAATTCATTTGTACATGATGGGATGGGATTATCTTTAGATCAATCTTACACCTCTCAGAGAGAGGAATCGAAGAAAAATATCAGCTGTCATAAATGAGATGACCCATGTGGAGTTTGGCCCTAGTTGCCAATTTTAACAGGGGGAGATTTGTATTTTAAATATTCTATATCTTGCTTAATATCTATTCCCCAAAAAAGTACAAGTTATGAAAATGATTAACTTGATGACTCCACAACATGGTCTAGATAGAATATATACACACAATAACTGAAAGTGGCCATAGGCCATCCATGAAGCCCTGGGAGACGTGTATTTTAATTATTTTATATCCTGTTTAGTAACTATTCTGCCAAAAGGTACAAGTTATGAAAATGATTAGCTTGATGACCCCACAACATGGTCTAGATAGAAATATTTGTCCCGAAAAATAACGATTCTTGATAAAATATGAATGCAATATTTTACACACACTTAGAAAGTACATAGGCACTAGTTCTGAAATGTCATTTTAGAAAAATATAAATTGTTAAAAATATCGGAGATATATTGTGAGTGTTTCACCTTCCCAATATTGTTGTTCCAAAAAACTGTGATATCTCAAATGGTATGAAGATATCGGTATAAATCATCAAAATATTGCCAGATTATAGAAATAATGGTTGGGACAGTTGTTTTTTTGAAAATTATGGATATTTTGCTCAGTTTGGAGAGGAAAAGCAAGGGATTGATAGCAAAAGGTTTACTCACCGTTACTTTTGCCTGTGAAAGAGTTTGAGGGAGGGAGTCGCCTCAAAATTTTCAAAAGGGAAAAAAAATGAATATTTTAGAAAGGTTGATTATATATTCCAATATTTCCAAAAAGTTTTTCTATGGACCGTCGGCCATATACTCACCAACATGATATTTAGTTTTACAACGTTGATTGAAATGTCTTGGAAACTTTAGGTATTACCAAATTTCAATGATAGGCACCAGTGGGGTTATCCTTAGGTGACTTCGTTTTGCTTTAGATCCTGACTTAAATTTCACTTTCTAGTGCCTATGCCACAGAGTTCCATTGGAATGTTGCAAAAGCAGTGGGAACCCCAGATTAAATGCTCATTTTCATATGAAAAACTTTAAGAGAAGCTCATCAAAGCAGTGAGAACCACAGATTAAATGCCCATTTTCATATGAAAAGCTTTAAGAGAAGCTCATCAAAGCAGTGAGAACCACAGATTAAATGCTCATTTTTATATGAAAAGCTTTAAGAGAAGCTCATCAAATTACTTTCTTTCACATATTGTTCAATAGACTTAAGGCTCCTATGAAGTTTTATGAAATTTCTTATTATATCCCAGTGCAATATCTGCTATTTTAGTGATCACTAATTTCTCCACATTCTGTGCTAGTTCAGAATGGGAGAAATCAGAATAACGGCCAGCTCAAAATTAATCAAGTTTCTTATCTAGCTGATAAGAATAATAAGGAGGCTGCAATTTAATTTTACTAGCCTCTAAGAATTAATTGTTAAGGAGCTTGATATAACAGTTGTAATTAAAGAACAATTGTTAAAATTTTGTTCACTTACAATAAGTATTTTCTTTTGTAGCCCCATTCGCTCACTTTTGGAATCTGGATTAGAAGCGAGCAAGAGATCTGATGTGACACTTTATTATGGGGCCCGTAATCTTCAAAGGATGGCTTATCAGGCATGGATTTTAAACCAGAGACCATAGCCTTTTGGTAGTTCTATTATTTTTCCTATCTTTCTTAGCTATGCATGACCTATGGCAAAAGCTGAAATAAATTATTTGCAGATTTCTTATTATCCAGTTAATATCTGCAGGAAAGATTTAAGGAATGGGAATCATCTGGGGTGAAAATAGTTCCTGTTTTATCTCAACCTGATGATTATTGGACTGGAGAACGAGGTTATGTACAGGTATTTTATCCCATTAGGCTGAATTGCTATTTCGCCTTGAATGTATTTTTTCTTGAAAAATCTTTGCAAAATGAAGCACAGCCCTAGTGAAATATTTGTTCTTTTAAAAAATTGTATTCTATTCAGGTTACAATAATCTAATTGCCAACATAATGTGTTTGCTTCTTATCTTCACAGGAGGCATTTGCCAGAGCCAAACAAATACAAAATCCTTCAGCCAGTGGTGCAGTCTTATGTGGGCACAACGGGATGGCAGAGGTAGGCTAACACTTTTGGATCCATAACTGCATGGAGAGTGAACTCTATGGCACCAATGCATAGGAGCATTGCTTAGAAAATTCAGAATTTGTTAGATAAAATTTCAAAAGATTTGTGATTGAAAACAGATGTTAAACCAGTGTTGTGAACATCTCGATAACATCCCGATTTTATCTCGAAATCACGATTTTTTGGCCTGGCTGACGTGTGCCGATTTTTACTGATATTTTGATGGTATCTTGATTTTGCCAATGTTGGCCAATTTATACCGATATTTTCCTGATTTTCCCGATTTTTTGGTTTTCTGGACCCTTGTCAATTTTATACCGATGCCGATGTTCACAACATTGTGTTAAACCAACCTTTCGATACATGGGTATGCATTATGGTGGAACCCATACCCCGTTTGTCTAAAGAAATGTTGCAAACATCGCGATCAGGATTAAATCGGTGAAGGGGAAAAATCGGCAAATACAAAAAGATTCATTTTTTTTTTCAAATTTTTAATATCTAAAGCATCTACAACATAAAATAAATGCATTGACACATAATATGATAAAAGAACTAATATATAAGATGTGTAATATCATTTATAGTGTTACATTACACATAATAGTGAATCATGTCCTGAATAGTAAGTCATGAGTCCCAACTCAGCGTCAAAATATCAACAAAAAAATATATTAATGTATCTCCTATCATGAGTCATAACGTCATATACAATGAAATGGACCAAATAACTAATACTACTAATTTCCTCTGCCCCTCTTGCGAGAAAATGCAATAGCTTTCGCTCTTGATGCAGATGGCGGTGGAGTTGGCAGCGTACTCTGCTATGCTCTAGAAGCTGAAGAACTAGGAGCTACAGGAGGTAGACCACATCCTCTATTGGTGACAGGGGTAGCCTGGGTAGGTGGTGTCACTTCCTCCTCTACCCCCTCCACTACCTCTTCCTCTAACCAATCAACAACAGACTCCATGAGAGGCCTCTCGACCTCAACCCTCCATGCAACAGTGGTGTCAATCCCATCCAATGAGATGGCCTTCACATCAGGTGTCCTCTCAAGTTGTCTCACTCACAATCGAAGATTATAGTAGACGCAGACCATGTCATTAAGTCACTGGGACTCCAAATTGTACAAGGGTCATAAAATAATAATTATAAAAAAATATTATTTAATGAATTCAAAAAATTAATTGGAAATTTGGAATATTTTAAGTTTTAACCTATTGCGCTTCTTGGTGTGTATTTTTTCAAATACACTCCAGTTACGCTCGCATCTTGAGAAGCTACATGTTTGGCTGAGCACTCGAATGGCAAGCCTTTGCAGATTGGGTACTCTGCCACCATAGCTTCTCCACCATAGCTTCTCCGCCATGCATCTACAACAAAATTACAAATAAGATAAACATAAGAAAAAAATGAAATTTGAAAGTTGAAGCAAAATATGAAGTTATGAACTTGAAGAGACAATGAAATTTGAAACAAATTAAAACATACCTAGCATTTTAGTCTTCCCATCAACCACAACCATGTCAAAGTTAAATGTGCCACCTGCCATCCTGTATATCTCCATTTCTTTGGAGATTTCTACACGTTTTGTTGGAGATGGCAACATCCTCTGAACATAGGTGAAGAATCCATCCATGACCTCAACATCAAATAAGAACCCACAGGAGTAAGCAAATGCGGGGTTCAGGTAGATCCCTGCAGCATGAATGGAACGATGGAATGTATTTTTCCATTGTTCATCAATCACTTCCCATAGGAGGAGTTTTTTTTGAAATCCCTCATCTCCCTTATCATTATAGTAGGTCCGAATGGATTCTTTGGCCCTGTCCATCGCCTCATACAAGTAGCCCCATTGCTAGCTTGTCACCATCAACTAATTGAAGAACCTTTACCAAAGGTTGAGTAATGCTGCACACCTCTTGAACTCTCGCCCAGAAGCTTTCCTGGTATGAAACTAATCTGCATATGGCCTCTCCCTCTGGTTTGCAGCTAAATGCCAAAGCACGCCACTCATCTGAAAGAAACATTCTCTTCACATCCCACAAACTTCAAGAGGGATTGAAGAGATATGAAATTGATGGCAAACTTTGTAATGGCGGGGCACACCAACTCCTTGTAATGGTAGGGCGCAACAACATAATTTGCAACATTGTCCGTTATGACTTGGACAACATGTTTTGGACCCACCTCCAGAATAAACACATCTAACAAATCACATAATAATCCATTTTTGATATGTGCAGATGCATCAACGTATTTCATAAACATTGCCTCCTTGGGACAATTAACCAATAAGTTTATAAGGATTCTACCCTTTTGATTGGTCCAACCATCTGACATCATAGTGCATCCTGTGTGTGCCCATGATGCCCTAAAATCCTCCAATCTCTTGATGTAGTCAACTTTTTCGTTTTGAAGAATGCACCATCTAAAGTCATCATAAGAATGGGCTTTGTACCCGGGGTCAACAACTGCAATAACATCAACAATGGGTTGGAAAAATGGATTGTTCCTTGCAACGCTGAAAGGAATATCACTCTAAAGAAGAAACTTGCCCAACAACTTGTCAGCTTCTTTTTCCTTTTTTTTAATAATTGAAGAGATAGATGGTTGTGAACCAGGTGTGGTTCTAGGAACAAAATATGATGAGGCAGCTACCGGGTTGGTTGTAGATACTAATGCTGAAGTAGAACCAATGGCACTCTCATGTTCACCTCCTAACACTCTAGCCCCTGCTAGTTGACTCTTCAGCGCTGACTTGGACAATTTGGTTTGCTCTATTTCTTCCAATGATCTGAGGGCTCTTCGGATGATTTCCGGATTTGTATTTGAGTAAGGCCCTACCTCATGTACAGGGATTTGTGCAAGGTGATACTTCAATTTGTATACCCCCCCGTCATATGATGCCCACATAACTTGCAAGTCAAGTTTGATCTGTCAAACCCTCCATCAGGTTCACCAAATTCCCACAGAAGGTCCAATTTCCTTGGCATGTTTGTAACTTTGTTGAACTCTTGATTTTTAATATAAGAGGAAGTTTGAAGTTGAACCTAGGGCACAAGAAGAATTGCAAGTTATCTTTTTTTTTTGTTAAATTATTATTTTATTAACATACAAAACATTGAATTTTTGACAAAAAAACTTCAACTCAATGCAACAATAATGGGAAAGATGCACATTCAAACCGAAGCAAAAATGATGCAAAAAAACTAGGGCACAAGAAGAAATTAAACTTATAAATCTAACAATCAAGTTTTTGCATTTTTGACCAAAATGAACCCTCTCCACTATATGCAAAAAAAATGAAAAAAAAAACACAATAAAATCCACTAAAATCATTGAAAATCGATGGGTTATAGGAACCCAAGAAAAAACAAGAAAAAAACAAAAAAATGGCCAAATTTGATGTCCACACCTGGAAATCACGTTTGCTGAAGAAACTTGGACCAAACTCGATTTTTTCTTGCTTGGGATGCTAAATTCCTTTGCTTTTCTCCTCTCCTTCCCTTGTAGATGACTTTTCTCCTCCTCAGCTCTCAAACTTGCCCACTGTCTGAAAAAAATGACACAAAAAACCAAAAATCGGCCCTTTAAATTCGCTGTTTACATCGTCCATGTTTTTAACAACTGGATTGTGGTTTTTTCGAAAAATTGCGATGTTCGCAACACTGGTCTAGAGAAACCCCCTAAAAGTAATTTCAGGGGACGATAGGCTATGGTGGGGGTAATACATTGGGGAACCTGCCCTGGATATAAAAATATTATTATTTTTAAACAATAACTGTTAAAATTTATATTAAAAAGGTGATAATACAAAATATGGGAAGTCTGACTGGTCTAAAAGTAAAGAAAAACCAAAGTTTTTACCTAAAATTGTTCTATCTACCCTTCCCAAGTTTTAATCCTATATATCTGGCAAGTACATTGTTGTGCGTAGTGGTTTAGCAAAAAGACTACACGATGAAACTTGATAAAAACAACGAACTAAATTAACTTTGGCCCTTGAGGAGCTACTTCTTTAAGGCCAACCTGGTTCTCTATGACATGCTCAGATGGTTGCATGTTCACATTTGCTGATGACTCTGCAATGTCCTCTCCTGTAGCATAGTGCTGGGATGCCTTGTATTGACAATGATGTTTAGAGGCTTCCTTGTTAACCTGAGATGAACATGTCATCCTGCCATCTTGACCATCTTCTAGAAGAATTTGACAATTCACATTGTGCCTCTGAAATATGATGCTCACACTCCCTTGTCCTGTGTTCACATTTGATAATTCGTACATAACACAATGATCAAACTGACCATGATTACTGGCCATTGCTAGGTGTTTTGCACAATTTGATACACACAGAGCTTGTGAGCACTGTTACCCACCCAAGTGAGTAACCCTTAGGAGAATTTTTTCTCCCATTTTGTTCAGCTTGCCAACCAACAACCCTATGTGATCTACATATAGCTAGCCTCAAGGGTCCTCCATCTATGCTCCAATAAGTGCCTTGTGACATTTAGCTTACTTATCATATGAAGGTGGGTCATCCATTATAAGGTAGATTAGCCATTTTTGTAATCAAGTGCTTTCATTAGTATATTAGTATGGATCATAGGTTGAATTGGATGATTGACTGCTTTTGGTTGAATTCTTGTTCCCATGCTTCACCTTGGTGGTTATCCTGTGTTCCCAATCTACTGTGAATTTCCTTGAGATCTTTACATTCCAATGTCCACGATGGGCACAAATAGGAGGACACTGATTGATCTTGTGTGTACATAGTAATCCATACATAACACTTTCCACCTATCACCTATTCCACTTCCCATCTTCAATTTGATTGTCATCTAATACCAATATTGGTTCCTTGTGTTCCTCATTCTTGAGTAGGGGCTTGGAAACTTTGCCCTAAGAGGTTGATGCAATAGAAAGAAAAGAGCATGAACCGTAATGATAAAATGCAAAATCTTGGTTGGGATATAATAAAGTGCGTGGACAAAAGCCTAACATGAGTTATACCCCCCTCGTTAGCTCTCACCCAATTCCTGGCTAATGCATGAATTTTGATTTGATATCCCAACCCTAATGAATAATAAACTGTTAATCTTTAAGGGGTAAATGATGTATGAATGAAAGTTTGTAACCCAAGCAATGCTTAAAAAGGAAACCTTATGAAGAAAAAGGTGCAAAAGAGGGGTGGTAAAAATAGATTGAGGAAAGGGGTAACTCAGGTCCCATGATTACTCCCTCTTCACATTATAACACTCATGAATGATGTTATTTTATAGCTGGTACACAGATGGGTGGCATCTTTGTTAAATTTGTTAACTAGGGCCAAACTCCACCTTGGACAACTTATATGTTAAATTTGGCAACTAGGGCCAAACTTCACATTGGACAACCTATATGAGGCATCTCATATTTTTCTTGGATTTCTCTCTTCGAGAGGGGTAGGATTGATCTAAAGATCATCCCATTCTCACATATACAAATGGAATTATGAATTTATTTTGATTATGGACAAATTGTCAAGGTCGGCCAACAAACTCATGTAGGCTTAGAAGCCCAACAGTCACGCCTATTCATCCTCAACTTTTGCCTATAAATACATGATGCCTCCTCCTCATTTGGACACTTCACTCACTCACATCTTCTCTCTCCTTCATTGATTGGGTACGAAGTTCAGAGGCTTCTCTCCACACGTGCGAAGGAAAGGAAGGGTTTTCTGTTCTAGCCTTTGACCAGAGTTGACCAAAATTGCAAAGGCTGTTTTGACTTGCGTTGATTTGTTTTGGTGTGGTTTTGGGTGGAGGATTTTTGTTTGAGCATGCCGCAGTTCTAGGCACGAAATCGAAGGCAGTTTGAACCCTTTTTGACCGGCGTTGATTGTGCTAGGGTTGGCTGCAGTGCTAACCTTTGTTGACCAAGTTTGACTAGGTTTGACTGGACTTTTTCAGACTGTTTTTGGGCTAATTAGACTCACTGTTGGAGGCCAAAGTTCATTGGGTTTGATCGCGCTGAATTGAGGAAGAATTCTGCCCTTTTGACCAACGTTGACTTTCTGGTTAGGGCTTTCTGTTTCTGCGGTTTGACTCATCAGATTTTCACTGTAATTGGACATGTGAATATTATACATTGTACTCTCTCTCTGTGCTGAACTTTTGAAGAATTATAAGAAGAATCGATCAAGGGTTTCCCCACATTGGGGTTTGTCCTTGGCTGGTGCCATATCTTGTGTCCTCTTGTCTTGGCTAGTCTTCTACTGTTATTGTTTATGTTCTATCTGCATTTTACTATCATGATGATGTGATTGCTAAACTGGATATTGATATTGGGCTAATAAAGAAATTGAAGTGAAATTGCTTTAAGCATAGAACATACCATTGTTATCCTAAAATTAACATGGTATCAGAGCCAAGTTGAAGACAAATCCCAAGCAAGAGTGAGAAGAGCAATCACCAAGAGGAGCAATCATTGATCAAAGACAAGATTCAATGGCTTCCACATCCTACTTCAAGTCTGATGATAAGCTTCATGATAAGTCTGATTATCATGCATAGAAGATGTCTCTTGATTTGACATTAGAAGAGCAAGATGTGATGGATTATGTGCAAGGAAAGATTTCAAAACCTCCTTCTAATGCATCGATTGCTGCTAAGATCAAATACAAGAAGGGTGAAGTCAAAGCCAAGAAGATCATCAAGGATTCTATTCATAAGCATTTAGTTGCTTACATTTCTGATTTGAACACATCAAAGGAGATATATGACAGGTTGGTTGGCATGTTCAAATCTAGCAATGCAAATCAAATTCTTTTCCTCAAAAACAAGTTGAAGGATATAAAGAAAGGAAGAAATGAAGATATTCAATCCTACTTCATGAGGATTACTGAGATAAAAAATGATCTTCTTTCAATTGGAGAAGCTATTGTTAATAAGGAGCTTACCCTCATTTCCCTGGGAGGACTCCCTCGTGAATGGCACGTGTTCAACACTATATTCTTAACAACGACAAGATTCCAGGTTTTGAAGAATTGCTGACTAGATGCTCTCAAGAAGAAACAAGGATGATGGAACTAGATATGCTTTCAAATAGGAATGATCCTATTGCATTCTCTGCTCATGCTAAAAAGAAGAACAATACAGGTTCAAAGAAGTAATGTCAAGGAAGGTCGGGTTTCAAAAATGGAAGGAAGGGAAGATGCTTCATTTGCAACATGTTTGGTCACTATGCTAGGGAGTGTCCTAATAGAAGGGATACACCTCAGGATGATGACAACCACAACAACAACAATTTCAGCGACAACAACAATCAAAGAAATGGCAGATTCAACAACCAAGGAAAAAGGAATTCTCCTGCTTCTCATCAAGGAAATGGTTGCCCTCCCAAGAGATCAAGAAACACCAGGTATGATGAATCTAATGTTGTTGATAACAAGCAAAAGTAATTCTACCTTATATCTGCCCTTTCTGTTGCATCTCCTCCGGACACTTTGGGAAATTGGTTGATTGATAGTGGTGCCTCAATGTACTTCACCGGGTACAAGGAAGCTCTTTCAAATCTGATTGAAAGGGATAAAAATTTAGAAATTATCCTTGGAGACAATGCCACCTATCCCGTGAAGGGAGTTGGGAATGTTACTCTTCAATTGAATCAAGGTAACACCATTCATCTACAAGAAGTACTATATGTACCCAATCTAAAGAAGAACCTGGTATCTATCTCGACGATGGAGGACAAAGGATTCACGGTGGCATTCATTGATGGAAAGGTACTTGTGTGGAATAAAAATTTCAAAGATTCATTTACACTTTGGCTTTAGGGTTGATAGCCTATATCAAGTTGAGGAAGCCCATTGGGAGCTATTTTTTGCGACACATCACTTCAATCCGAATTATGGCACCGGAGGTTTGCTCATCTACATTATAAGGCTCTACCCGATGCGAGGAAGATGGTGAAAAGTATGCCCGAATTTAAAGTAGAACATGAAGGTGTTTGTCAAGGGTGTGCTAAAGGAAAGCATATAAGGGGGCCATTCCCCTCAAGTGATAGCAAGACTATTGACATATTGCAATTGATTCATTCTGATCTATCTAGTGCAATGCTTGTGAACTCATTGGGAGGATATTTATATTATGCTATTTTTATGGATGACTTCTCTCACAAGACTTGGATATATTTCTTGAAGAAGAAGGACGAAGTATTCTCATTGTTCCGTTCTTTCAAAGCCTTGGTCGAAAATGAAACCAGGAAGAAGATCGAAATATTGAGGACCGATAATGGAACCAAATATGAATCAAATGAGTTCAAAGATTATTGTAGAGAAGCTGGCATTAAGGGGGAGACTACTACCACATATACTCTTGAGCAAAATGGTGTTGCTGAAAGGAAGAACCGTTCTATCGTAGAAGCCACTCGTGCCATTCTTCATGATTAAAGCCTTCCGAAGTTCTTATGGGCCAAAGCTGCAAACACCGCCGTGTATGTTCAAAATAGATGCCCTCATCAATCGTTGGACTCCAAAACTCCCGAAGAAGTTTTCACTGGTAAGAAACTTAATGTTTCTCACTTCAGAATTTTTGGTAGCCCCGTATATTTTCATGTGCCAAAAGAAAAGAGAAGCAAATTGAACGCTTCTAGGAAGAAAGGAACATTTGTGGGCTACAATGAAACTTTTAAGGCATAGAAAATCTATGTGCCTTGTCAAAGAGAAGTGGAGATAAGTCATGATGTTACTTTCGATGAGGATGCTGCCCTTGGGAAGATTAGTAACCTTCCTCTTCCAAGGAAGGACAAAGAAGCAGATTCCAGAAAGAAGGGAGAGCCACAGGATGAGCAGATGCCCGATGTTGAAGGACCAATGGTTTCCCATTGATCCACCCCCTCATGAGCCCTCCTCGAAAAGGAGACCCTCATGGCTTAGGGAGACTCTCGAAGATGTTGAGAGACATGTTGCACCTAGGGGTACATTTCGTGAAAGCAAGAAGGTGAATAGGTACCAAGGCTACTTAACTGCAATGAGCACCGTTGTTCAATCTAAGCCTTGCACATTCGAAGAAGCTGCCAAACACCAAGTTTAGAAGGATGCAATGAATGAAGAGTATGAGTTGATTATGAAGAATGATGTTTGGGATGTGGTTCCTAGACCTAAGGACAAATATGTTGTCACCTCGAAATGGCTCTACATGATCAAGCATGGAGCTGATGGAAGTGCTAAAAAGTTTAAGGCTAGGTTTGTTGCTCGAGGCTTCTTTCAAAAGGAAGGTGTGGACTTGATGAGATATTTGCACCAGTTGCCCGATATACCACCATCTGTCCAATCATTGACCTTGCTGCCTCTTAATGATGGAATTTACATCAAATGGATGTCAAGACCGCCTTCTTGCATGGTGCACTTAAGGAGGAAGTCTATGTTGAACAACCCGAGGGGTTCGAAGTTCAAGATCAAAAGACACATGTTTGCAGGTTGAAGAAAGCCCTCTATGGGTTGAAGCAAACTCCTCGGGCTTGGTATGAGAGGATCAATAACTATCTAATGACGTTGGGATTTATGAGAAGTGAAGCTGATCCGAACCTTTACTTTAAGGTTGAGAATGATAGACCTCTCATCTTGGTACTTTATGTGGAGAGACTCTCTCATTCATTGATTGGGTATGAAATTCAGACGCTGCTCTCCACATGTGCGAAGGAAAGGAAGGGTTTTCTGTTCCAGCCTTTGAACAAAGTTGATTGAAATTGCAGACGCTGTTTTGACTTGCGTTGACAAGCTTGACCTGTTTTGGTACGGTTTTGGGTGGAGGATTTCTGTTTGAGCAGGTCGCAGTTTTGGGCACGAAATCCGAGGCAGTTTGACCACCGTTGACTGTGCTAGGGCTGGATGCAGTGTTGAACTTTGTTGACAAGGTTTGACTAGACTTTTTTCAGACTGTTTTTGGGCTGATTAGACTTGCTGTTGGAGGCTGAAGTTGACTGGGTTTGACCGAGCTGAATTAAGGAAGAATTTTGCCCTGTTGACCAACGTTGACTTTCTGGTTAGGGCTTTCTATTTCTGTTGTTTGACTGATCAGATTTTCACTGTAATTGGAGAAGTGAATATTATACATTGTACTCTCTTTCTCTGCTGAACTTTTGAAGAATTATAAGAAGAATTGATCAAGGGTTTCCCCACATTGGGGTGTGTCCCTCGTTGGTGCCATATCTTGTGTCCTCTTGTCTTGGCTAGTCTTCCACTGTTATTGTTTATGTTCTATTTGCATTTTACTATCATGTTGATGTGATTACTAAACTAGATATTGATATTGGGCAAATAAAGAAATTGAAGTAAAATTGCTCTAAGCATAGAACATACCATTGCTATCCTAAAATTAACATAATATGATGGAGATGATATTTTTATTGGATTCCTCTTTTCGAGAGGTGCAGGATTGATCTAAAGATCATCTCATTCTGACAAGTATAAATGGAATTATGAATTTATTTATTTTATGGAGAAATTGTCAAGGTCGACCAAAAGTCTAATGTAGGCTCATGAAGCCCAACAAACGTGTCTCTTCACCCTCAACGTTGTGTATATATAGGAGTCATTTTCCTCATTTGGTCATTCATCATTACACATCTTTCTCTCTCTACATCTGATTGGGTCATACAAAATAACAGGCAGTCTGTTCCTCTCCACACGTGCGAAGGTTTGACTGTCATTTCTGTTTTCTGCGTTGACCGAGTTGTAGCCAAATTTGACTAGCATTGACCAGGGATTGTTTGACTTCGTCTGACTGTGTTTTTTTGGTAGGAAATTCTCTGTTTGGGCAGGCTGCATATTTTGGCACATAAATCGAGATTTTCTGAGCAGGTTGACCAATGTTGATTGCAACCCTTTGACTGTAGAAGTTGACTGTGCATTGACTAGGTTTTATTGGATTTTTCAGGACTTTTTTGGGTTGATTTGTATTGTCTTTGGAGGCCAAGTTGATGGGGTTTGACCGAGCTAATTTGGAGGAGACTTTTTGCTGGTTTGACCAACGTTGACTTTCTAGTTAGGGCATGTTGTTGATTGCAATTTGACTGGACTGTTTTTGACAGTGCTTGGGCAAGTAGATTTTGTATATTGCACTCTCTCTCTGTTAAACTTTTGAAGAATAATAAGAAGATTTGATTAAAGGGTTTTCCCCACATTCGGGTTTTTCCCTGGCATCCGCCAATATTGTGTCCTCTTGTCTCGGCTTGTCTTCTGCTTATTGTTTATGTTCTATCTGCATTGACTATCAGTGTTAATGTGATTGCTAATCTGGAAATGGATATTGGGGTAATAAGAAAAATTGAAGTAAATTGCACTTAAGCATAGAACATACCATTGTTATCTAAAATTAACAATCTTCCATGAAGAAAACCCCCACCATACCACTATACATTTGCACCCACTGATTAATGGGTCGACCTAGGAATTGTTCCCCCCTTTAGGGTTGGAAGCACCTAACAGGGCCTTTGGATAACCCACCCATATATAAGCATGGTAACTTATTTACAAACCCTAAGATAGAAAGACATTGGATGCTTATGCCTTGCATTAAATCTAGGCCACTATGATACTCTTATGGTTACTTTACCTACGATGATGATGTCACTTGATTTTGAGAATATGTTTTAGATGTTTTCTTCTAGGTACACTTGCTATTCTTTAAGAGATTGATTGAGACTTCTCCAACACTTCAGAGAGGATGTCGAAGCCCACTTGATGATGCTTCAAGGCACTATAGCTAGGATGTTCATCGCTTTGAGAAGAGTGTTAACCTTGGGATGGATGCAACATTGATGATGACATTCTCCTCTCCCTCTAGATCTTGAAATGCTACGCATTGAGGCTAGCACATTACTTAGAAAGAAATGTACCCTAGAAACCACAATATGACCCCTGGTTGGCATTACACCACCTTGATGGACATTGCCCTATTCTTGGGCTAGTTTGATGATAACAATGACTTGAGATCTCTTTGGAAGGAATGGTACACCTTTTTGGATGATGATGTCATGCTCTAAGCTTGTGACATCACCCTCATGAAGCCTAGAGTGATGACGTGGACACGATTGATGACGACATGATGATGAGGGTGGGGTAGCTTGATGATGCACATTTGTTGATGAGGAGATGGCTTGGAGTGGGGATCACTCTTCGACCCATCATTAACACCTTTTTAATGGAGATCTCTTCACCATTGGAGAATGATGTCAACCCTTAGAGGACCTTTTCTCTGACACTTGTGGGCTAAAAGGAGCCTTTTTGTTATGTTTTATCATTGAGATAACAATCTTTTAGGTCAGGTTGTGACCTACTTAACTTGTAAACACTTGAGATATTATTTTTAGGGCTTTTAGCTATGTTGCAGGAAACGTTGACCCCAGGGCCGTTTCAGCCAGGAAACGAAATAGAAACGCGGAAATGCGTACCGTACGGCCTGGAAACGAGTTTCCGACATGGGGAACATGGCCAATACGGTCGAAAATGAGTTTCTAGGCTGTACGATGGAGTTTCCACTTCATATTGCGGTTTTTCTTTTATTTTTTTTTTGTTTTTTTAGTTCTAATTTTTTATTGGGCGAATAAAATATCTTGTGGATGCTTCTAGATGCCTCTCTCAAGTTATAAAAAGACTCGCCTCATTCCCTTATCACATAATTGAGCAAGTCGTTTCTCTTAGAGACGGATGATTGTAGCAAAGGGAGAAAAGAGGAAGAGAGCAGTGGTATTTTGTCTTTATAGTTCTTGTAGCCACATAGTCTTTATTGTACTTGCAACCTCGTATATATAATAAACGCTGATTTTGAGATTTGGATATATAATAAAGGTTGATTTTGGATATTCCAATATTGCTATTTTCATTTTGTGATCATTCATGAGTAAATGTGATGTAAATTTAATCATACTATTTAAACTTTAAATGTAATAAATTATAATGAATCATGTATGCTTTATGATTGCACATAACATTTTTTAAATGTCCTAAATTCTTATATATATATATATATATATCGCGTTTCCCCATTTCCAAAATTTGGGGGGTCTCTTTTCGTACCCGTGCCCATTTCGGAAACTCGTGCCCGTTTCGGAAACTTGTACCCGTTTCAAAAACTCGTACCCGTTTCCCCGTTTTGTGCAACTTAGGATTTTAGTCTAATTTTGCCCTAAATTGACTTCGTTTCCCTTATATAAGTAGAGGGGAGTTGATTTAGGAGGATCATTGTCACACACACTCATTATTTCTCTTGTGGGGGAGTGTGCACTAGTTGTTCTTGTCTTTTGGAAGCAATGGATCACTAAAAATAACGAATTGTCTTGGGGAGGATGAAATTACTTAGAGGGATTTTCTCTTGGATTGATGAAGTGGTGCTATGGTGAATTTTGCTATTTTATTTTATCTTCTTCCATTTTGTAATGTTGTGGAAATAGGGGTTTTTTAAAGTTTTCATGATATGTTGAATATTTTATTACTCAAAAATCTCTTTTGCAAGATTTGTCACCTAATATTTATCAAGGAAACTTTGAATAACATTCTTTGACCTTAAATCTCCAATTGATTGAAAATTACTAGGGTTTGATTGAGAGGTTTTTCTCTTTCTTACTCGCTCCAATTGAGGTCTTTCGCCTTTAACCTCACCCTTTTTGACTCCATATACCTATTATTGATAAAGGCACTAGTCTTTGTGTGTCATCTCCTAAAAATTTTAATATTATTTTTATTTTTATTTTTTATGCTAACCTAGGGTTAGGTTACAACAAAATCTGCATTGAATAGTATAAAATGTAGGAATTTACAGGGTAAGTTCCTCAGACAGAACAGCAAAGGACACCGCTCACAAATAGATCACAAATCAATACACCAGTATTCTTGACGTGGTTAAAACCCTCAAAGAGGGAAATAGTCCACGGCTTGAGTTAACGCGGCCACTTCAGGCAATTTATTAATAAAAGAAAGTAAGTTTACATAAGCTTCTCTCATGAACGGTTACCCTACAAATGATCCTCCACGCTCTTTAAATAAAGATCATGGACCAATCGGGTGTTAAGCCATGGATCAAGTGTCGATAAAACCGAGGAAAGAATGAACCGTCAGATCACTTCATGTCTAGACCATATCGTGACCGTCGGATTGTAAGTTACAAAAGTACATAGTAAAGAAACATACTTTACTTAACTCTACACTAGACCAAGTTATACTTAAGTATTTCCTATGTGTCGGAATATCCTAACATCCCCCCTTAAGAACAACTTGGGATAGGATTGAAGGATGTACAAATATGACACAATAAGAGAAGGAAGGAGGCATTAGAGCCTATCCCCCCTTAGTGACGAACTTCCTAAACTCCAACCATAAATCGAAGTTTAGTAAACTTCGCCTCTGTGAGAGCCTTTGTAAAGATGTTTGCAACTTGATCATTTGTTGAACAATATTGCACTTCAAGAACATGGTCATGAATGAGTTTTCTGATGAAGTGCATGTGCAATTCAATGTGTTTGCTGGGCTGATGTTGGATTGAATCTTTGCATAGTTGAATGGCACTTTGATTATCACACCAAAGTGTAGTCGGATGCTGCAGCTAAAAGCCAAACTCTGATAGGATCTGACGAAGACATAGGGCTTCCTTACTAGCTTCTACGGCACCGCGATACTCTGCTTCTGTTGAAGAAAGAGAAATGGCACTTTGTTTCTTGCAAGCCCATGTAATAGGTCCTGAACCAAGAGTGAACACATAACCTGCAGTAGACTTCCGATCATCAGGGTCACCAGCCCAATTGAAATCAGTGAAACCAACCAATAGAGGAGATGCTTTTGCACTGTAATGAATCCCAAACTGAACTGTACCTCGAACATAATGAAGTATTCTTTTAACTGTTTTCCAATGAATTTCATGCAATGTTTTTAAAACCGGAACAGGTGATTACACTGGTCCACCTAATGAAATGGTTTGCCGACCGGAACCGGTCTAATCGGGACTGGTTTGGTCTAAACAAACCGGTTTTAGAAAAATACATCAAATAATTAATTTTTAATGAAAAACGATTTTTAAGATTTAAAACCATGATTCCAAGCCAATAGAGACAAAATATGTAAAGATTGTTCATTTATATAACATGTAAAGGTGAATATATCAAAATGGCACTGAGTGCAATACATATCATCGGCAAAATACATAAGCAATGAGGCTCTAAATGGCCTTTAGAGTGCAAAAACAAAGCCTACAAACTATGGGGCCAATGGCCTACTACAAGACTCAAGTCTACATATATGATAATAGTGATCAACATTATCACTTGAAACTCCTCATGAGTCATCATGATTTAACTCAGTTGGTTGAGTTTCGACTCCCAAACTTTGCAGTCACAAACTTCTCTATTGGTTCAGTGACTTGAGTCTCAAACTTCTGAAAGTATTCTGCCCTAATATGCCCTATTATTTCGTTTGGTGCTCCACATGGCTTCCTATCCCAGCCAGGTTTTGCTTGAACCTGTTAATACCCCCTCCTTCAATGGATTTTTGGCAATATTTGCAGATCATTTTGCCATCAATCATATCACAATGAGCTCATGCAGTATCTCTAGCTTTTGGAGGCATGATGACTACTGCTTAGCTTAAACTCTGTTGTTCCACTACTCCAACAAAAACTCAACACTCTCCAAGCTCCCAAGCAAATTCACAAACACTCTAAATGAGATGTGTGAGACAAATGAGAGGGAGAAGGGCCTCTTAAAGGCTTGGAGAGGTTATTTTTGGAGGGAAAGGACCCTTACTTTCCCTCCAAAACCCCTAAAAGACATTGAAAAAAGCGCTGACTGGGCTCACGGTGGGCTTGACCGGTAACTGGCTGGTTTAGGACGGAACCCACTGGTTTGATACAAACCGGCCGGTTCCGTCCTAAACCAGCCGGTTAGGACTGGTTAGGTCTCTTTTTTGGCCACAGAGGGTGTCTACCCCGGTTTTTTGATCGGTTCCAACTCGTGGGCCTGCTAATCGGCCGGTTAGACCGGTAATTGGTTAGCTGGGCCAGTTTTGAATACTATGCTTTCATGTGGGTTTTGCATAAACCGAGCAATAAGGCCAACAACAAAGGAAAGGTCAGGACGAGTATGGGTCAGATACAAAAGTCTTCCTACAAGTTGACGGTATAAGGTAGCATCAACTTCAGGGGAAGTACAAGTGACTGAAAGTTTGGCTCCAGACTAAAAGGGAGAAGGGGCTAGCTTACAGTCTTCCATGTGAAAATGGTGTAGAAGATCACAAGCATACTTGGGCTGGGAAAGGGAAATACCTTCCTTGGATTGCAAGACTTGAAGACAAAGAAAATAATGCAAGTGTCCTAACTCTGTCATTTCAAACTCTTTTTAAGGCTGGACTTCACATGGTTTATAAGGTTGGGATCACTACCAGTAAGGATAAGATCATCAACACAAAGAACAAGAATGATAAGGGACTTGCCCACTTTCTTGGTGTAGAGAATATTGTTACAATGACACCTAGAAAAGCCAGTTTCTAAAAGAAAGCTATCCATTTTGGCATACAAGGCTGGAGTTAATTTGTATAAAGCCAGTAGGTTGTTCCATATAGATTTCTTCATGCAAGTCCTCATGCAAAAAGGCAGATTTAACATCCATTTGATGGACTTCCCATTTGAAAGAGGTAGCAAGGGAAAGAATAAGGCGGATAGAGTTCATTTTGGCAACAGGGGAGAAGGTTTCAGTAGAGTCAATGCCTTCAACTTGTGAAAAACCCTTAGCACAAGGAGCCTTTATGTTTATCAACTTTTCCATCTAGTCCATACTTGGTTCTGTAAACCCATTTTCATCTAACAAGTTTTCGTCCCTTTGGAAGAGGAACAAGATCCCATGTATCATTTGCCAATAATGAACGATATTCTTCATTCATAGTTGCGTTCCAATCTGGATGGCCTGAAGCTTCTGCAAAGGTGTCAGGATCATAATTCGCTAAAGTTTGAGCCAATAAAGAAGAGGCTTTATCGAACTAAGAACGTGTACGTCGCTGATCTGTAGGATCATCAGCAAGAGCACTTGCTACATCCCGAGTAGCATGGACCCATTTTGGAAGCTGAGGAGTTGAAGGAGGATCTTGAGAAGGTGGGGGAGGATTGTCATCCTCATTGTCATCATCTGAAGAAGAAATATTTTCAGAAGTAGAAGGGATAAAAAGAGGTGGCACATCCGCCGAACTAGGCTCGTAGGCCGATATATTTTCAGCAAACTTTACATCTCTTCTAATGATAACATTTTTGGACTTAAGTGGAATAAGTCTATATCATTTGACATCTTCAGAATATCCAACAAAAATAAAATTTTCACTCTTGGGTTCTAAATCTTTATGTTTCTCATCTGGAATATGGGCCTATGCTTCACTTCCAAAAACGCGAAAGTGACTCATATCTGGTTTAATTGAGCTCTATGCTTCTTCAGGATTGATATTCTTTAAAAATTTAGTACGAGTGTGATTTATTATGTAATTTGCACAGTTAATTGCTTCTACCGAATAATTAAGACTAAGTCCTTTAGATTGAAGCATACAATTAGCCATTTCCTTTAAGGTGGGATTCTTCCTTTTAGCTACACCATTTTGTTGTGGAGTATATGGAACAGTATGTTGCATTTGAATTCCATTCTGAGTGCAAAAGTTGATGAAGTCAT
>APFE030587137.1:128462-143883 GCA_000404065.3 Pinus taeda
AAGATCATAGGCATACTTGGATTGGGAAAGGGAAATACCTTCCTTGGATTGCAAGACTTGAAGAGCGAGAAAATAATGCAGGTGTCCTAAGTCTGTCATTTCAAACTTCTTTTTAAGGCTGGACTTCGCATGGTTTATAAGGTTGGGATCACTACCAGTGAGGATAAGATCATCAACATAAAGAACAAGAATGATAAGGGACTTGCCCATTTTCTTGGTGTAGATAGTATTGGCAGAATGACACCTAGAAAAGCCAGTTTCTAAAAGAAAGCTATCCATTTTGGCATACCAAGCCCGAGGAGCTTGCTTGAGACCATAAAGGGATTGCTTAAGCCGACATACAAGGCTAGAGTTTGGTTGTATAAATCCAGTAGGTTGTTCCATATAGATTTCTTCATGCAAGTCCCCATGCAAGAAGGCAAATTTAACATCCATCTGAATGGTACTTTCCATTTGAAAGAAGGCAGCGAAGGGAATGAACAAGGCGGTAGAGTCATGTTGGTAATGAGGGGAGAAGGTTTCAGTAAAAACCCTTGTGAAAAACCCTTAGCATACAAGACGAGCTTTATGTTTAATCAACTTTCCCATCTGGTTCCATATCTTGGTTCTGTAAACCCATTCCACCTAACAAGTTTTCCGTCCTTTGGGGTAAGGAACAAGGTCCCATGTATCATTTGCCAATAATGAACGATATTCTTCATTCATAGCTGTGTCCCAATCTAGATGGCCTGAAGCTTCTGCAAAGGTGTTAGGATCATAATTCGCTGAAGCTTGAGCCAGTAAAGAAGTGGCTTTATCGAATTGAGAACGTGTACGTCACTGATCTGTAGGATCACTGGCAAGAGCGCCTGCTACATCCCGAGTAGAACGGACCCATTTTGGAAGCTGAGGACCTGAAGAAGGATCCTGAGAAGGTGGGGGAGGATTGTCATCCTCGCTTTCATCATCTGAAGAAGATATATTTTCAAAAGTAGAAGAGATAGAGAGAGGTGGCACATCCGTTGAACTAGGCTCGTAGGTCGATATATTTTCAACAAACTTTACATCTCTTCTAATGATAAAATTTTCGGACTTAAGTGGAATAAGTCTATATCCTTTGACATCTTTAGAATATCCAACAAAAATACATTTTTCACTCTTAGGTTCTAAAGCTTTATGTTTCTCATCTGGAATATGGGCCCATGCTTCACTTCAAAAAACACGAAAGTGACTTACATCTGGTTTAATTGAGCTCCATGCTTCTTCTGGAGTGATATTCCTTAAAACTTTAGTAGGAGTGCGATTTACTATGTAATTTGCATAGTTAATTGCTTTTGCCCAAAAATTAAGACTAAGTCCTTTAAATTGAAGCATACAATTAGCCATTTCCTTTAAGGTGTGATTCTTCCTTTCAGCTAGACCATTTTGTTGTGGAGTATATGGAACAATATGTTGCATTTGAATTCTATTCTCAGTGCAAAAGTCGATGAATTTGTTGTTAACATATTCTCCGCCTTTATCAGATCTTAGCTTAAGAATTTGATGTCTAGATTGTTTTTCAACAAAGGCCTTAAAGGCCAAGAACATGTTAAATACTTCACTCTCGAGTTTTAAGAAGTATACCCAAGTGTGTCTGGAGAAATCATCAATGAAAGTTAAGAAATACTTGTAGCTAGAGAATGAAACAATTGGAAGTGGACCACATAAATCACTATGCACAAGCTGTAAAGGGGCTGAGGTGTGCCAAGAGGCACGTTTTTCAAAACTATCCCGATGATGTTTTCTGAGTACACATCCAGAACAAACACCATCTCTGCAAGATACCATTGCAAGACCTGTCACCATATTCTCTTTACATAGATTCTGAAAGGAGCGATAGTTTAAGTGACCAAATCGCTCATGCCAAAGTTTGCTCACTTCATCATTATGAGCAACAAATACCGAGGGAGGATTTGATGACCCAAAGTTGTTAAACTTATACAACCTTGTAGAATCATCAGCAATGCCAGTAGCTAAAATCTGTCTAGGATCTCTTAGGTCCTTAATTACAACATCGTGAGGTGAAAATTCAACGATTTCACCTTCACCTGAATGAGTTATCTGATATACAGATAGAAGGTTGCAGGATAAGGTTGGAACACATAACACATCATTAAATTGACCATTGTCTAGAAGAACAGTTCCAGTCCTACAACACTAAGAGATCTATCATCACCAACATATATATTTTTGGTGTTACAATAATTTAAAGAAGAAAACATGGCTTTGTTTTTGTCCATGTGATAAGAAGCTCCAAAATCAATGAGCCACTCATGAGAATGAGAAGAAGAAGATACATTTAGTGCATAACCAGACCGAGATGCTTGACAACCACATGCAGAAAGTCCTATTCTTGAAGATGAAGTTGAAGTTGAAGAGTGCTCCAAATGGACGTTATGCTTCTTCATTGCTACTTCCAAGGCTTCCATCTTCTTAAAGCATTTGGATTCTAAGTGGCCATCTCGATTACAAAAGTGGCAATGTCGATCAATCTTCTTCCCTTTGTTTTTATTTGCCTTATCATTTTGTTGAAATGATTTTTCATTTTGAGACTCAAATTGCTTAGGACCGTTGTTTGGCTTAGGACCATTCCTTTTAGTATACTGCTTCTTAGGATTCTTTGAATTTGGTTGTTGCTGGGCGGCTAAGGCTTTCTTAGAAGAGTTTCCAAGATTAAGAAGACCAAGATATAAGAGCTTTTCTTGTTCTCTTATTAAAGAATCACAAA
This sequence comes from Pinus taeda, assembly GCA_000404065.3. Lineage (NCBI taxonomy): Eukaryota > Viridiplantae > Streptophyta > Pinopsida > Pinales > Pinaceae > Pinus > Pinus taeda. The sequence goes on from APFE030587137.1 coordinate 131,209, forward strand.
AGGCATCAAAAAAGGGGGACTTGTAGTCTTGTCCTTGAGAAATAAAGGCTTCTCTAGTAGAATGGAAGGTGGAAACAAACACAGAGTAGGATGGTCTCAACTTAGTAAGAATGGAATAGATAAGGCTACCATCTTCTTTCTTAACGTTAACACCTTCCAAGAGAAGTCTAAGGGTCTTGAACTTGGCAAAAAATTTTCAATGGAAGAAAAATTATTGGGGTCCAATGTAAGCAATTCATTTTCGAGTTGATGGGCTCTAATTTCATTTTTAATTCCAAAAGCTTTAGTGAGCTGTTTCATTGCTTCATCAGGAGTATCAAGCTCTGTGATATGGAATCTAAGGTTTGGAGAAATAGATATCCCTATCAACCCACGTGCTTGATCTTGCCTATTTTCCAATTTGGCTGCCTTATCTTCATCTTGAGGTTTGGTTTCTTGGCCTGAAGCTATTCTGTAAGACCTTTACTTCTAAGTAAATCCACAATGTAGGACCACCATTGGAAGTAGTTGGTGCTGTCAAGAATAACTTGGCATGGACTTTCCATTTTAATAGAAACTGAAGCTGTAGACGCTGAAACTAAATGTTCCAATGGAAAGATCTCGAAAAATTACGGTCATTAAAAAAAGACGGCTTCCGGATGAAGAAGTTATGTCTTTTTGAAGAAAAGTTGTTGAAGATGCCAACAAAGTGCGTGAATGTGCGAAAATGAATGATAATGTTATATTTAAACCCCCCTGAAACTTAATCTAATTAGCTCACTTTGAAAAAAAGATTTTATGTGACTCACTTTTATAAATAAGTGAAAGTCACTTTTACAATGGTACTTTATGAGCTACCCATTAAATTGTAACTTAAATAAAAGATAAAGAGACTTTAGAATTATAAGTGACTCACTTTTTATAATGGGTGAAAACACCTTTACATAAAGTAACTTTAAAATATAAGTTACATTTGCTTTTTGAAAAAGTAAATCAACAAAAAGAAAGACTTGAACTCAAGACCTCTATTCTCATAAAGTAACTTTGGACTAAGTGAGCTAGTTTAAAAGGTTAGTAATTTTTGGAAAAGAGGAAGGTTTTTTGTTTGTTTGTTATTGTTTTATTTTTTATTGTTTGGTTTATTAGTCAATGAAGCTTTCGGGTGCATGCTTACTTTAAAAAAACTCTTTTTTCCCTACAAAACAAAAGCCACAAAACCCAACATGGACATACAAAAAAAACACCTTATGGCTTGAAGTTAACTTTACCCGAAAACTAAATATTTTCCTCAATTTTTTTGATTTTTCGAGATCACACTAAGGCACGGCGGAAAAGAGCATACGCATGAGAAACATCCTTCCCTTCTGTTTCTGATTTGCCCAGATCGCAAGGAGTCAGGGGCAAAGAGCATACGCAGAAATGAAAGGTATAGATCGGGTAATAAAAAATAGAGAGCTAAATAAACCGAAATAAACAAAGAGATGAATAGCTAGAACTGCAAATAAAGACTGTATACCTCTAGATCTTTAAAATGACATCGCTAGGGCTACCAAAAACATTTTTGCGTGAAACGAAAGGGGTTTCTCACTGGAACAGATGCTCCTAACACAATAGAGCAGTTCTCTTGGCCCGAAAGCAGACAGAAATAGGAGATCTAGGAAATGACAGTCGGATGCAGTTGTACCTGCTTCAGATTTGGATCACCAACGGATGTGGCCCTCAAATAACTTTGATACCATGTAGGAATTTACAGGGTAAGTTCCTCAAACAGAACATCAAAGGACACCGCTCACAAATATATTACAGATCAATACACCAATATTCTTGCTGTGGTTAAAACCCTCAAAGAGGGAAACAATACACGGCCTGAGCCAACCTTCAGGCAATTAATAAAAGAACGAAAATTTACATAAGCTTCTCTCATGAATGGTTATCCTACAAATGACCCTCCACTCTCTTTAAATAGAGATCATGGACCAATCAGGTGTTAAGCCACGAACCAACTGTCGGTAATACCGAGGAGAGAATGAACCGTCGGATCACTTTATGTCTAGAACATATCGTGTCTGTTGAATTGTAAGTTACAAAAGTACATAGTAAAAAAACACATTTAACCTAACTCTACACTAGACCAAGTTATACTTAACTATTTCCTATGTGTTGAAATATCCTAACATAAAATACCTTTAACATTATAGTTGTGGGGTTAGGTTTTACATATCTTAAATTATAAAAGGAAAAACATAATTTTTATGCAATTTAGCCATATTTCTGGGGCTGCTGTCAGGGGTTAAGTAGTTGTTTCGTGCATTTTCAACCATTGAAAAGTTGTTGTAATCTTTTCCCTTGTCTGCTCATCAAATATCATTTGATTATTTATTGTTTATGATTAATTGTGTGATGTTTTTTCTATTGTTGCCATGAATTTTGGATGTTGTAAATGGTCTCTATTTGTAAACCCTAATTTATAATAACAATCATTAAATTTAAGGTAGCATGTGTTTGGAATCTATTTGAGCATCTCCAGGACTTATCTTAGACCTCTAGACTTAGCCATAGGTTTTTTGATCTCGCTACCTCATTTCACTTGGAGCCCTCCCTTATTGAATATTATTTTGTGGTGTCTAATTAATAGTGTTTAGAGGGTATTTAGCCTCGGAATCCGTGGGTTACTTAATCTTTGAGACTTGTTGGGAAAGCCTCCCTTTTGGGGATAATATCCATCCACAAAATAAGATGGGAACAACTACTAAGGTGACAATAGTGGCTGATCTCCTAGGTGACTATGCCCTCATGCTTGGGTAATGTCGTTAGGAATAAAGCACCAAATTAGAGAATACTAATTCATCATAAGCATGCATTGAGCCTTCTTAATGAAGGGAAAATGTTGCATGACCACCCTAGGATTTGTGCCCCTCCTAGAATAGATCAATCTCATAATGCAATATGCTATTTGCTACTATAGCACTATGCCTTCTTTAAATCTGAATCAAGATTATAACTAATGGTGCATGTGCCCTCTACCAACCTATCTACATAACAATAATGCTTCTCCCAAAGCAATCTAATGCTATGCCGAGCACCATATCCCATCAATGAACACATTTCGATGTATAGATTTGTTGCACCCAAGTATAAATCTCCTGCCATTGCTATGCCGTGAATAAGGGGAACTGACTATTGAGCAAACAAGGTAAAATGTTCTAACAACTCTTTTTGCTAGGAAAGTGTTCTTCACCAAGCTTCTTCCCTCCCTTAACATCACAAAATTCCCCTTTGTTTCTGTCTTAGTCAAAATGTTTGCCACCTGTGAATTCTAGAGAACATACTCAAGAACCACTATGCCCTTTTGAAATTTGCATTTGAGGGAATCATATTGAATGCCTATATGCATGGAGTGATTACGAACACTGGATTCTTAGAGACCCTAATTGGACTTTTTTGTCATAGTATTCAATTATAGGAACATTTAATTTGTCACTTTTATGATCAACATATGTAGCCATATAATCGACAACTAGCAAAAGAAGTTGCTATGTACTTATGCCTATAATGAACTCAATAGCACTATTCCCTGCTTCTCGTTGAACCATGATGTCATAATTGAGCTCAAGCTCATATAAAACCTAAAGTGCTCTTCTTAGCACTAACATCACCTGCCTAGTTTGAATCAACAAAGCCATTCAACTTTCAACTCTCTATCCTCAATATACCTCAGCCCATAATGAATTTTGCTCTTCAAGTATTGTTGCGCATGCTTTGCAATAATGCAATGAATTTGCCTCATCTCATTTTGTGCATTGATGTCATAATTGAGCTCAAGCTCAAATAAAACCTAAAGTGCTCTTCTTAGCACTAACATCACTTGCCTAGTTTGAATCAACAAAGCCATTTAACATCAACTCTCTATCCTCAATATACCTCAGCCCATAATGAATTTGCTCTTCAAGTATTGTTGCACATGCTTTGCAATAACACAATGAATTTGCCTCGTCTCATTTTGTGCATTGGCATAGTGTATTTACTGCAAAGAAAATACAAGGTTGGGTGTTTTCCAAATACTCAAGGGAACCTATCAATTGTTTATACATTGAAGGATCCATGAAATCTAAATTTGAATCCACAATCAACTTAGGACTTGGAACCATTGGAGTAACTAAAGGCTTGTAATTGATCATTTGAAATCTCTTTAGAATTTCTACTATGTAATTCCCCTGACCAAGGAAGATCTCACTAGTACCCTACCATACCTCAAGACCCCAAAAAAAGTGCAAAAGGCAAATGTCCTTCATATCAAACTTGGAGGCCCAACTTCTCCTTGCACCATACCATGGGCTTCTTACTACGAGCTGTTGATTTTTACAAGCATCCTCTTAAACTGATAATTACTTCTTATGATCTTACTAGGTTAATCCTTTTTCTTACAATTATATTTATCATAAAGCAATTATACAGAGGATCTCAACAATAAACAAGAAGCTAGTAGGATCATAAAGAGAGAGCCACACAAGAACACAACATTTTACCTTGGGAAAAGCCACATGGGGGAAAAACCCAACAATCCTTCTTAGAGAAATTATTAAGTTCAACAAAGATACATCCGAGTCAAATACTAGGTCAACTGACCATCGAAGAAACTTGGTCAAACTTGGTCCAATCACCTCATAGTCAAGTCATCTGCCCTCAAGGTCTGTGTTTGATTAGGTCTGCTTAGAATAAGGCCTTCTGCCTTCCTCAGAATTTGATCCTCCACAGAGGTTCGGTTCAACACAGAGATCGAGGCTTTTTCACAAAGATAGGTCCGACCTTCAACATAGATTCATCCTTCAACATAAATCTTCCACAAAGATTTGACCTTCATCACAGAGAGTGCTATCATCCTTCGTTGACCTCTTGCTTCCCTTGGACCTCCTCATGCTTGCCTCAACCCCTCGTATTGCTTCCTTGAAAGATGATCCTTGCTCTTCTCTTGCCTTAGACCATTCGAATTATCCATGAACAGAAAATATGTGATTTGCCTCAAATGATGCAAGTTGCTTGGCCTTGGAGGAGGACGAAATGTCACATATTTATAGTTTTTTCCTTGGGCTGAATGGGTGCCACAATGAAGTTGGGTTGACTTGACTAGGAGTAGGCCGACCTGACTTTTTAGGAGCCAAAATATTTAAATTCAAAAATTTGAATTCTTTTCTTTTTCAACCGACATGAAGAACTGTCTACAAATACATTAAGGACCAAAATGTACATTATGAAGATCGACCATAGTTACGAAATTCAACACTCCCTCTTAACTCGGGAGGTATTCATAATGGCTATCAAGATGTTGTCATGTTGACAAATTTCTCTAAGAAAGGGTTAGAACAATTCATTATCAGTATCAACATCATCAACATCATCATCATCTATAGTTTAGTCAACAACTCTGACATATAGCATCATCATCCAATTATCATAATCTTGTCAACAACTTTGACATATGGTAAATCATCAACATCAATTAAGTTTCCACAACTAGTCGGTACCCTTGACCCATTCTGGCCAGTACTCTTGACACATGGAAAAACATTTAGCATCAACTAGTCATGATAACTCTGGTTGGTACCACTAAACTATAATCTTGATCAGTGCTCCTGACCTAGTCTAGTCTTAGTTCACCATCCTGGTCAATCTCTTTGACTCGTGGTGAAACTCCAAAGGCCACACTCTACATGAGCAACTGGGCCTGATGCTAAATGAGCTCTTCATCCTATTTGGAGAGACTGAGCCTGATGCGGAGAGCCATACACTCAATTGAGTGATCTTGGGCTTCTAGGCCATTCTCCCCAACTGTTCAACATCTTTGACACACAGAGAATGATTGTACTCTATTAGACCATTTTCCCCAATTGGTCAACATCTTTGACACAGGGAGAATGATTGTCCTCTGCTGGACCATTTTCCCCAATTGGTCAACATCTTTGACATAGGGAGAATGACTCTCCACTGATGTTGCTGTCTCATCACACCCTCTTGCTGAGAGAGACATAATTTCTTCAAGCTTGTTTGGGACAATTTGCTTGATATTACTAGAGCCATATTGTTCTCTTCTTGTACCATGTCTTGGCTCTAGATCTCAAGTTGCCCTGACTTGTCATCATGTTGTCATTTGCATTTGATCAAACAATCCTGCAATCAACTTCTGAAGCCACACTACTTAAGTACAAACTTCACGAGCTACGATATACTTTGCTTCTACAGTGCTGAGTGCAACAAATTTCTGCTTCTTGCTTGTCCAAGAAATCATAATAGAGCTTAAAATAAGCATCCTCTTGAAGTACTTCCTGTCATTTGCACTCCTTGCCTTGTCATAATTTGTATATCCCTGCAACTATACTTCACTGTTTGAGATATATCTCAAACTAATTGTGCCATGACCAATTGTACCATGCTGGTTACACATGTTGAATCATAGACTGATTTGCTACCTTCTCTTGATCCATCATCTTGGCTACTTTCAGGTTACCCTAATTGGGAGTTCTTTTTGGAACAAATCTTGTCATGGCAATCTTGGTTGCTCCCTTTGCCACCGATGCTATTAAAGTGCATCGACTATCTAGTCAAAATCCTTCACTTTGAATCCATAGATTGGCTCCCTTTGAAGCTAAAGCAAGGTTTCCTGAGAAAGCCTTAATTGCTCCCTCTAAAACATATCTGTTTGGTCAAAGCTGCTCTCTTTGACACATGGTTTCTTCTGCTATCGTCAGAAAACAAATCATATGTAGGATCATTCTTGATCCAAGTGTATCACATCCGAGGAGCCTGTACAAAGCCTTCTTTCTGCTTATTAGTATGAAACTTCTTCATGTACCTCACAAGCTTGAGGTAGCTCTTATGTACACTTCTTCTTTCATTGAGGAAGACAATCTCTACATCCATCTGATGTAGTTTTCAATAGAAATCATAAAGGTAATAAATTTTAACAAAAGTGCACTTGACAAGATGTCCTTTCATAGTCTTCTTCCCTCTTATTGAGGTAATCCTTTGCTTTGTACTTCTTGTCATCCAATCATATTTTGTCTTGGAAGTCACCATTGACTACTTTCTAGTATAGAGCGAGGCATATTTTAATCTTGCCAATCTGTCTGCTCCCTCTGAGTCCAGATCTCATATAGTACAATATCTCTCATCACAAATCCCTATTTCTGGGAGAGTCCTTGTCACAACTTTGCTTTGTTCTTCCACCTACTACCAAAGTCTAGGCAGCCTTTAATATGTACCTGCAATCCTCACTAGGAGGCCATGGAAGAACAATTACAACCAAGCAAAGAATTCAAAGACAAGAGACTAACTATCAATAAAAATAAAAACAATAGTAATAATCAAATAAGAGAAATATAAAATACTTATGTCTTGAAGAATGTCAACTCCCTCTTGATCTTTAGTCTTCTTGCATCAATCTTACACCTTTATCAACCTCATCCACATCATCATCATGGTGTCATTCCTTTCTTGCAAGAACTAAGGCTTCTTCTTCCAATGGAAATGTTCACTCCTAGGGTTTTGTTCGTAAACCCTAGGTTATTCAAGCCATTTTTAGTTTGCTAGGGTTTAACAAACCCTTTATATCCAAATATCCAAAACCCTAGGCTTGATTTTTTGAACAATCAATAATCATTGTTGGTTCACCAAACCAAGTTGCTCAGCTTCTTAAGAGATTTTATCAAGATAGATTACAATACCCAAGTATTTATATCAGTAGTAAGGTTTTCCATAAGAGCACACATGGCATCAATTCTTTAAGAGGCTCATATCTTAGCAACAATAGGTTCATTTAATCCAATATCCTTGGCATGCTAGATTTGCATGTGACTTGAACTTTGATCCTTAACCTTGAAGAGAGAATCGACCTCTTTTACATTGAAGCGAACTTCTTTTATTAAGGTGTGCTTTAGTGACAATGGTCCCCTTTTCTTTTCTTTCAATGTTGAGCATTTATAGTCCATGAAATATATATATAGTTCAAAATTTCATGTTAGTAATTCTATACGATGCAGAGACATATGTTGCTTCTGTACATGATTTGAAATATAATACAACATCATCACACTCCAATCTTTCGGTTCATGAGAACAAGTCACATATTTCACTTATGTGACTATGTTGAGCCATAATAATGATGTCATTTCTCCTTTCCATATGAATTTATCAAAGAATGGACTCCTTCAATGCGCATCTGTAAGGGATTCTACAAGAATACTTAACAGTCCCATTACTAAATTGTAATGAGTTCTTAATCTTCAAGATACACCAAACTCACTTGCTCCAAGTTTTTCTATAGACTTATACTTGGTCTTTACAGAGTTCCTTAACAAAAAATTATTTGGATCAAGAATATACTTTAGACAAAAATTATTAATGATACGTACCTCTTAAGCATTAACTTCACTGGTCTTTTTGTAGATCTTCATTCCTAATCACTGTAGATCTTCATCACTTGAATTGTAGTATTAGTTCTACTTTTTAGACAATGTTAGTTTCGGTAGCCATGGAAAAACTTTAAGAGAAAGACACTTCAAACTGAGATAGTAGTCCAAACCCTTTCTTTCCTGTACAATGTCTTTCATACCACAAAGATTATAAGGATGACTTGCTAGTTGAGATTCACGGTCTTAGTCTCATAGGCTTGAACTTCTAGAGTGATCACGATAGAAGTGCATCTTTCATCACAAATTTGTCCTTATAAACAAAATAGGCTCCTTTTAAGTCACCTGACACGGGGACATGGGACATGACACACAAATTCAAGTGTCCGACAGGGGGCACGTAGACCCCTCAGAACATGACACATAGGACACGTTATATATTATTATATATATATATATATTATTAAAAATTAATAATGAATAGATATTTCTTACACAAATTCTCATTCATGATACAAATTCAGACATAGATATAGATTCTACATTGTAAATTTAAAATTTGTAAGTTGTACAATGTAACATTATGCATACAAATACAATTGTGACAAGTTCATTAATGATCCAATAGGAGAAAGACAAGAAACTGCAGTTTTCTCATTAAGTCATCAAAATCAAAATGTGTTACATAGGTGGTAGCTCGTAGGCTAGTAGTAATGACAATGGCAAATAGAAATAGCAAATACAAAACAACTACAAGGTCATAGGTAGCTCATCAATCATCATCATCATCAAAATCAACATCACTGTCATTGTTACCACTGCTCCCCTTTGCTGCATCCTTCTCCTCTGTATCCAATGTAATCTCTGCATCTGTTGGTGTGGAGGATGACCTCTCAAGAGTATCACTATCATTAAAATTGACATGCTCTAGCACTGGGTCATTAAGATCTAAGTTGGCCAATCCCAACTTAACACATCTGTCCAAACCCATATCGTTAGGAAAGACATCCCACATCTTTGTCTTTCCCTTCAGCCACTCATCCCTCTGCCTGTAAATAAGACAGAGGTTGGTGTGCATATACACCATTGTCTCTGCCCTGCACTGCTCAAGCTTGCTTTTCTTGATGCTATACAAATTCCCATATGTGCTCCAAATCCTCTCGCAACAAGAGGATGAAGTCACCTAAGAGAGGAGCCTCATGGCTAACTGTTGTATAGGAGGGCTTGTTGCCCCATGAGTTGTCCACCAAGAATAGGGCTTCTTAGCTCCCCTGTCTCTAATCACATCATAGCTTGCAAATCGCCTAGTGCCAGTTGAAAACTCTGCGAAGGCATCTTCCACCTTATCAAGGGATGCTCTATCCTAAAATATCCGTCTCAATGCGTCCTTCATCCCTTGTGAAATTTCACCATCCATGTGAGGAGGGAATTTGCGGGAAGGTCCACCATTCAACTATTCATGGCTATAGTATTTTGGGTTCAATGAGTGAGCCAAACAATGCAAAGGTGTGCAATTCTTGCCCCATCTGCTGACAAGAATATCATGTATGGTGGTGAAGAAGGCCTCTAATGATTTCTCATACTTAGGGCACTCACTCTATAAAATAATGGTCCTCATGGACTCAATCATGGAATCCCATCCCTCATAAACCTCTCCTAGGATGGGTTGGTCTGTATCTGCAAATCGTAGCAATGCAATGATAGGGTCCATGATCTAAATAGTGAGGTCTACCCTTTCCCACCAAGCATTATCTAAAACAGTGCGAAACTCGCATATGGATTTCCAAATGAATTCAATGAATTGATTGAGCAACAATACTCAATAATAATACAGAGATATTTACAAAGATAGAAACATCAAGTTTTTATGTAAGATTCAGTTTCATATAAGAAACTGCTAAAGCGATAAAAATAGCAACAACTAGAAGAATGAGCATTAAACTAAATTAGAATTATTCTAATACCCTCCCTTACTGCTCAATCTATTTACAACACCAATAGACCCCTTGAATTATTCAAACTTAGCAGGACCAAGTGGCTTGGTGAAGATATCTGCAGGCTGCTCTGATGTGGGAATATATCTCAACTGAACGGATCCGTCTTCAACAAGTTGGTGAATGTAGTGGTAATGAGTTTCTACATGTTTTGTTCGCTCATGAAAGACGGGATTTTTGGCAAGTTTGAGCACTCCCTGATTATCACAAAACAAGGCAGTAGGACCTGTCTGGGAAGCATGCATGTCTGCAAGCATACGTCGAAGCCAAACTACCTCACAGGATGCCTTAACTGCTCCTCGATATTCTGCTTCGGTGGAGGAGAGAGCCACGGCTTGCTGCTTCTTACTAGTCCAGGTGACAGCACCAGATCCTAGACTAAACACATACCCAGCTGTAGATTTACGATCATCAACCGAACCGGCCCAGTCAGAATTTGTGTAACCACTGAGTATAGGATCGGAACTGCGAGTGTATAGAAGTCCATAATCAGAAGTGCCACGCACATATCTTAGCACACGCTTTGCTGCGATCCAATGATCAGCTTTAGGAGCGGACATGAAGCGGGAAATGTAGCTTACTGAAAAACTGATGTCTGGTCTGGTGGCAGTGAGATAGATAAGACTGCCTACTAATTGCCTGAATAAAGTTTCATCCACAGGAGGAGAAGATGACTGAGCTGAAAGTTTGAGCCCTGGTTCCATAGGAGTCGTGGCTGGTTTGCAATCCTGCATTTTGAACCTGTCCACAAGATTCTTGGTATACTTGGACTGAGAGAGGAAGATGTGATTCTCAGTCTGCCAAACTTCAATCCCCAGACAGTAGTGAAGAAGTCCCAAGTCTATCATATCAAAAGTTCTGCATAAGTCTTGTTTGATCCCATGGATCAAATGTGCAGAGCTGCCAGTAATGATAAGGTCATCTACATAGACAACCACAAACAAGATATCATCATCAGCGTTCTTGATATATAGATTTGCATCAGATGGGCTTCGCTGAAAACCATGATCTGTCAGGTACTGATCAATTTTCATGTACCAAGCCCGAGGAGCTTGTTTCAGTCCATAGAAAGCTTTAGCTAATCTACACACTTTCTGTTCTTGACCGGCAATCTTAAATCCTGAGGCTGTGTCATGTAGACTTCTTCCTGTAAGTCACCATTTAGGAAAGCACTTTTTACATCCATCTGATGAACTTTCCATTTAAACTGAGCTGCTAGGGCAAGGACAAGACGTATGGTACTCATTTTGGCTGTAGGAGCAAAATTCTCCTCATAGTCAATGCCTTCCTTCTGTGAGAATCCTCGAGCCACAAGACGAGCTTTATACTTGTCTAGAGTTCCATTGGCTTTGTACTTCACTTTATATATCCATTTGCAGCGAATGGGCTTTTTTTCCTTCAGGAAGATCAGACAGGGTCCATGTGTGATTTTTCTGAAGACTCTGAAATTCAGCATCCATCGCCTGTTCCCATTCAGGTGTACCCTTAGCCTCTGAGTAAGTTTGAGGCTCAAAGGTACTGTGTATATTAGCCATAAGCGCAAAATTTACTGTGGACTGCTGTGTGCTCTTATGTCTAGATGTGCGTCCTTCAAGAAGTTCATCATCCCGAAGATCACCAATGGTTTTAGCCCACCATTTTGGTCGAAGAGTGGAGGAGCTAACATTAGGAGTAGAGGAAGAGGGGTCAAGAGTAATAGGAGCAGCAAGAGAAGAGTTATTTTCCGGAGGAAGCACGGGCAGTGTATTATCAAACATTGATACTGCATCATCCCTCCCATCAGGTGGACCTATCGGAAGAAGAACACTGTGAGGTTGATCTATAGAATACTGCTCAGAAGAAGACTGAAAGAATCCTCTGTCTTCATCAAATACCACATCCCGACTGAAGCTTAAACGACCAGTAACAATATCAATTAGCCTATAGGCCTTGTGGTGATCACTATACCCTGTCATCATGAGTTTCTGGCTTTTGGAGTCCAACTTAGAGCGTTTAGCAGCTGGAATCCAAACATATGCAATTGAGCCGAATACTTTGAGGTCACTGATCTTAGGCTTACGTCCAGACCACACCTCTTTGGGAGTTTTCCCTTTAACTGGCTGAGTAGGTGATCTCTTAAGAAGATAGACCGCAGTAAAGACTGCTTCAGCCCAGAATTTGTTGGGAACATTCTTGTGCTGTAACATGGAGCAATCCATTTCAACAACCGTGCGGTTGCGGCGTTCAACAACACTGTTCTGCTGAGGGGTGTAGGGGGTAGTGAACTGGCATTTTATGCCATGAGTAGCACAGAAGGTGGA
>APFE030587137.1:146269-160132 GCA_000404065.3 Pinus taeda
GAGGCTTGGTGAAGATATCTGCAGGCTGCTCTGTTGTGGGAACATATCTCAATTGAACGGATCCGTCTTCAACAAGCTGGCGAATGTAGTGGCAATGAGTTTCCACATGTTTTGTTCGTTCATGAAAGACGGGATTTTTGGCGAGTTTGAGCACTCCCTAATTATCACAAAACAAGGAAGTAGGACCTGTCTGGGAAGCATGCATATCTGCAAGCATACGCCGAAGCCAAACTGCTTCACAGGATGCCTTAACTGCTGCTCGATACTCTGCTTCTGTTGAGGAGAGAGCCACGACTTGCTGCTTCTTACTAGTCCAGGTGACAGCACCAGATCCTAGACTAAACACATATCCAGCTGTAGATTTACGATCATCAATTGAACCAGCCCAGTCAGAATCTGTATAACCACTGAGTATAGGATCTGAACTGCAAGTGTATAGGAGTCCATAATCAGAAGTGCCACACACATATCGTAGCACACGCTTGGCTGCTATCCAATGATCATCTTTAGGGGCTGACATGAAGCGGGAAATGTAACTTACTACAAAACTGATGTCTGGTGTGGTGGCAGTAAGATAGATGAGACTACCTACTAATTGCCTGAATAGAGTTTCATCCACAGGAAGAGAGGGTGACTGAGCTGAAAGTTTGAGCCCTGGTTCCATAGGAGTCGTGGCTGGTTTGCAATCCTGCATTCTGAATCTGTCCACAAGATTTTTGGCATACTTGGATTGAGAGAGAAAGATGTGATTCTCAGTCTGCCAAACTTCAACCCCCAGGCAGTAGTGAAGAAGACCCAAGTCTGTCATATCAAAGGTACTGCATAAGTCTTGTTTGATCCCATGGATCAAATGTGTAGAGCTACCACTAATGATAAGATCATCTACATAGACAACCACAAACAAGATATCATCACTAGTATGCTTGATATACAGATTGGCATCAGATGGACTCTGCTGAAAACCATGATCTGTCAGGTACTGATCAATTTTCATGTACCAAGCCCGAGGAGCTTGTTTCAATCCATAGAGAGTTTTAGCTAATCTACACACTTTCTGTTCTTGACCGGCAATCTTAAATCCTGGAGGCTGTGTCATGTAGACTTCTTCCTGTAAGTCACCATTTAGGAAAGCACTTTTTACATCCATCTGATGAACTTTCCATTTAAACTGAGCTGCTAGGGCAAGGACAAGACGTATGGTACTCATTTTGGTTGTAGGTGCAAAAGTCTCCTCATAGTCAATGCCTTCCTTCTGTGAGAATCCTCGAGCCACAAGACGAGCTTTATACTTGTCTAGAGTTCCATTGGCTTTGTACTTCACTTTATATATCCATTTGCAGCTAATGGGCTTTTTTCCTTCAGGAAGATCAGACAGGGTCCATATGTGATTTTTCTGAAGACTCTGAAATTCAGCGTCCATCGCCTGTTCCCATTCAGGTGTACCCTTAGCCTCTGAGTAAGTTTGAGGCTCAAAGGTACTGTGTATATTAGCCATAAGCGCAAAATTTACTATGGACTGCTGTGTGCTCTTATGTCTAGAGGTGCGTCCTTCAAGAAGTTCATCATCCCGAAGATCACCAATGGTTTTAGCCCACCATTTTGGTCGAAGAGTGGAGGAGCTAACATTAGGAGTAGAGGAAGAGGGGTCAAGAGTAATAGGAGCAGCGAGAGAAGAGTTATTTTCCGGAGGAAGCTCGGGCAGTGTATTATCAAACATTGATACTGCATCATCCCTCCCATCAGGTGGACCTATCGGAAGAAGAACACTGTGAGATTGATCTGTAGAATACTACTCAGAAAAGAAGACTGAAAGAATCCTCTGTCTTCATCAAATACCACATCCCGACTGAAGCTTAGACGACCAGTAGCAATATCAATTAGCCTATAGGCCTTGTGGTGATCACTGTACCCTGTCATCATGAGTTTCTGGCTTTTGGAGTCCAACTTAGAGCGTTTAGCAGCTAGAATCCAAACATATGCAATTGAGCCGAATACTTTGAGGTGATTGATCTTAGGCTTACGTCCAGACCACACCTCTTCGGGAGTTTTCCCTTTAACTGCGTGAGTAGGTGATCTGTTAAGAAGATAGACCGCAGTAAAGACTGCTTCAGCCCAGAATTTGTTGGGAACATTCTTGTGCTGTAACATGGAGCGAGCCATTTCAACAACCGTGCGGTTGCGGCGTTCAACAACACTGTTCTGTTGAGGGGTGTAGGGGGTAGTGAACTGGCGTTTTATGCCATGAGTAGCACAGAAGGTGGAAAAAGAAGAAGAACAAAATTTCCCCCCCGTTATCTGTCCTAAGAGTTCATGATATCACAGCTCAGAAACTCTTTTTTCAACTAAGGTTTTAAAAACTTCTGAAATATATAAATGCATCAGATTTATTTTTTAGAAAATAAACCCACAATCTTTCCTACTGAAATCACTACAAATAAGCAGAAAATATTATTTGCACGCAGTGGAATAGAGATGGTTTTTCATGGACCACATAATATCAACATGAATTTCGCTGGAGTCCCTTAGATGCGCGCCAGGATTTCTCCATTCGTGAATTGAAGATCGATGTTTGGTTTTCAGCTGACACGTGCCCGCATATGCCAACTGCTGAGTTTGAATATCAGGTAATCCTGGACACAAGTCCTTCCCGAGAGAGCTGAGATAGATCTGCATGTTTAGGTTGCCCCATATCGCTGATGGCCATAGAGTGCTGATGGGAGAAGTACGAGCTGCCTAGAAGCCACTTCTGGGAAATCACCAGTTCAGAAGCTGTATAGACCAATGACTTCTTAGGCCACAGCAACTGTAAGTTTTGTCTCCCTGTCGATAATAGAGCATTGTGCATACTAAATAACTATCAAGCTGAGGAGAGTTCCTCATAATCTGACTGACGGACCAACAGATTAATTCCATCCCAGGAAACATAGTTGCAATTCAAGGAAGATAAGAGTGCGTCCACCAGACTGAATGAACTGTACCTCGCCATCTACTGTGTATTTTTCACCTCCTCCAAATACCACGGAATCACTGAAAGGTGAAAAGTCAATAAACCAGTCACGCCTGTGAGAGAAATGGCATGATGCACCAGAGTCAATGTACCAGGCAGATGATGGAATATGATCGGAAGACCTTTTAGCCATAAAAGCATAAAAGGCAGAATCTGTCTGCTCGGAATGTTCTGCAACATTTGCTGTCTGATGAAGTCCCCCCTGTTTCTTCTGTTCAGAGGCAATTCTCTGTCTGCAATCTTTCTTCATGTGACCAAATTTGTGACAGTAGTTACACTGCACAGTTTTCTTCCTAGCAGGATCAAAGGATTGGGAAGAACCTTTCTGCTGAAAGGACTGAGACGACTGATATTTGGCCGCAAAGGCATTTTCTGAAGAAGCTGATGCTGCACCACTACCAAACTGTTGTTTCCATCGATCTTGCTGCATAAGTTTGGTGCATAAGTCTGGGAAGTGTTCATAAGATTGTGGTAGACTTTTCAGAGTGATGACCACTAGATCTTCTTCCTCCATGGTGCGACCAATGGCTTCGAGCTGATCTCGAATATCTTTAATCTTGTTGAGATGTTCCTGTAAAGACATATGTTCGTCCATCATAATGGAGAACAACTGATTTTTGAGAAAGAAGGCTTTGCTTTTATCGGATGTCTCGTGAAGGTCTTTCAACTGTTGCCAGATCTCAGCCGTTGTCTTGCCAGAAGGATTCTGAGGTAACTGATCATCAGCGACAGAGAGCTTGAGAAGCATAACTGCTTCGCGATTTCGATCATCAAACTTGTCTTGATCAGTGCCAGCTGTACCAGGACAGAGCTCCTTTTTGAGAACAAGCTGGTCAAGACGCCTATATTAAAAAATGGTTAACATTCTTTGTTTCTAGATGTTGTAGTTTGTGCCATTGAAGCGTTGACTACCTTCCAGCATCAGATTGGTTAGTGAAGCCATCTGTCTGTTTCCCAAATAGTGAGATTGGACTGATTTGAACAGAATCTGATAGAGACTGATATATTACTCGAAATTGCTTCTTTGAGGAAGAAATACCAGTTTCTGGTGTGACCACACAGGATCAAACTTTGAGAGGCACAGTTCTACTTAGACCAGTAAATAGTTCAGGCGTACATATGACGAGCAATGGCCCCCTTTTGACTGCTCCAGAAATGCAAACTCTTCTACAACCAGTAACCCTTTAATTCTCTTGAATGAATCAGCCTCAAATATAGTGATTCAGACTACCAGTGAGCATGTGAATCAACCCAGAAACATGACTTTGTGTAATATGTATCAGTTCAATCAACCAATAATATAAAGATATTCGTGGTCTCCTGTAACACACTAAAAAAGAACTGAGTTTGTGCTACGATTTGAAATGAGACGGAACAGTTGTATCAAAGGTATATATAAATATATATATAGAACGATGATTTGCTGTAGATAGTCACGAGGAGAAAAAAATATCCGCGGTATATTTTCACGTGCGTCGTTTTGCAGGAAACCCTGGACGGTGGACTGAGCATGTGGACCGAGCACGGTGCTGACGGTTTGACTGAGGCACGATTTGCGTGCGTCAAACTTTGTGATAGTGTATGCGACCACGGATCCGGTTGCTGACTGTGGATGAACCCTGCGGTAAAAAACCGGTGACTGTGTATGAACCCGTGCTTTAACAAATGAGGTTAACTTGTTTCAGCATGCCCTATCACTAAATGCGAGCCAAAAAATAGAGCACAAAATGGTCCCTTTCAAATAGTTTCACGAGTGCCGAGGGCTCTGTCTCTTTGCAGAAATAAATTTTGCTGAGTAGGGAACGCTGCGGACTGCAAAACAAAAACTGTGGGAGAAAAATAATTGAGATCTAAAAATCTTGACTACGAATTAAGCTAGAATGACGACTGTTGTGTCTCAATCTGCATTGTAGCCTCAGGTGGAGCCTTTGTTGACAAGGTAATACGGCAGGAAGAACGCTGAAAGAGAGCGAGGTCTGGAGCTGAGGCAATTTAGTTTGGATGAATATCGATCCGACAATACACAAATAATTTCAATGGCTCGAATCTTGGTTTGAGTCTCCGGATGATATTCGCAGCCACGATACCCGCATCGAATATATACGCACAGGTGATATATCCGTGAGCGTAAAACAAATTTGATTGACCGCTGAGCTGTTGAACCTTCCGCTTAAAAAAATTCAAACACGCGAATCACTGAGTTGTATGTGTATCCGCTTACCCGAGAGCTTCCGGATCTCCAAAAAAATTCGCTGGAACCACCACGAATTTAAAAAAAAAATTTGAATCAACAGAGAACGAATCCAAGACAGAGAGCAATAGCTGAAGAGTTATTTTGAACGATCCACTTCTGTATCGAGATGGACGACTGTAAGCGTTTATCACAGTGAGCAAAGCCGAAGCTGAGACTCAGTGAAGGCTGCCTGGCTTACAGAGGACTCGACCTTAGAAAGGAATAACAGAAATAACTCAAAAACCTGCTCTGATACCATAAAACAGTGCGAAACACGCATGGATTTCCAAATGAATTGAATGAATTGATTGAGCAACAATACTCAATAATAATACAAAGATATTTACAAAGATAGAAACATCAAGTTTCTATGTAAGATTCAGTTTCATATAAGAAATTGCTAAAGCGATAAAAATAGCAACAGCTAGAAGAATGAGCATTAAACTAAATTAGAATTATTCTAATATTATCTAACACTGTGTCATTGACTCTTTTTGAGGTTGCTTGATGTGTCTTTCTCCAAAAAGACCAAAACTTTGAAATAACCATGGCCCCAGGAGCGGTCTTGACCTCCCTCAACCTCTTCAACATGATGAATGAAGAGGCAAACCATGTATCTGCAATCTTCAACAAAGATAGATGGGTGTACTCCTTGTAGATTGTGAGGGCATTTGTATGATTTTGTACAAAGTTGCGGATATGCTATGCATCCTCAATAACACTTCCAATCCAAGGCACATAAGAAGCAATAGTTTTAAGTGCTAAATTCAAGGAATGGAAAATCCAGGGTGTCCAAAATACTTGTGGATATTTAGCTTCCACAATCATGCCAACAACCTTGCAAACATGTGCATTGTCTGTAATGATTTGCACACAATAATCAACACCTACATCTTCAATAACTTTAATGAACGAATCACCAATATATTATGCATCCTTGTATTGTCCAAGTGCATCCACTGAGTTCAAAAAAACTGGTCCATTCAAAGAAGACACCATGAAGTTGATGGGTGGGTGGCGTACTGGATATGTCCATCCATAAGAAATAATATTAACCTCGGATGTTGGCCATGCTGATTCAATAGGCTCAAGCATTTTGCCCACCTCTTTCTTTTCCTTAGTCAACAATGTGATTCTAAGCTTCTATGAACAAGTAGGCACATACCCTGATGGAGCCCCTTGAGTTCTGGCTCGACACATCTCAAGAAATAAAGGTGAGTGTGCAACATTAAAGGATATGAAGTTCAAATAGAAAAGAGTCAATGGTGATATCAAGCTCTTCCTGTCTCTCTTTTTGAAAAATCTTGTCCATTGGACCAAATGCCACTGCCTTTCCTTTTGTTGCTTGACCCACAACCCCACCAAAACTCTCAAATGGAAATTTGCTGCTGCTTTTCCTTAAGAATGGAAGGGGATCATCATTCTTGTTTTTTAGATGATGCAACCACCCTTGCTACACCAACATTGGCCTCTTTTTCCATTTCTTTCCTCTTAGCTACAAACACATTTGCACATTTCCACAACCTGGTAAGCCCAACAAATGAGCTTCCACACGGAAATAAGTGCTCTTGAAATGATTGTTGCAATAGTTGCGTTTCCAAATTCCAAGAAACATTGCCTCTTCCCTTCAACTTGTTGCCTGGCCCTTGATCTCTTCTGACATACTTCCACAAGGGATATTTGCTTTCTTTTCTACGTTAAGACTAACCTAAGTACCCACGGGGGATTTGAACCGGTGACCTATCGCAAGGAGTGCCTTAACAGCACACCCATTCACCGTCAATCCAAAGCCCCGTGGGCGGGATATTTGCTTTCTTGAGTCTGCTGTCTTTCTAAATTTATTTTGCCCCCAACATTTGAAACCACTGTTGAGCCCCACTTCCAATAGAGGGAACACTTGCAGACCCTGATGAAATTGGAATAAGAGGGGCATCACCAGTGGGGACATTCTTTCCCTTCCTTTGCCCCTTCCCTGCTGCCCTTGGTTGAGCCATGAATGCTGTAAAAAAATAAAGAAAAACTGCACAAACATGTAAAAAATGGACATGGAAAATGTTGTAGTAAAAATGCAAAAAGAATAGAAGCAATATGCACTTACCTGTTGCTTGAATCACTTCCAAAATGCTCCCAAACCCTTTGCTAGTCACTCCCGCACACCCACAACAAGAGAGACACTCAAGAATGAGTGAGAAATGGGTCCAAATCGGGCTTTAAAAGCCATGTGACATGGTTTTCAGTGGGGCACATGTCCTGAAATCAGGGCTTGCTGGCCCATCGAATTGGGTTCGCATGCCCATCGAATCCCACGTGTTAGAACACACTCGAGTCACGAATCAGACATGTGTGCTCGAGAACCGTGTCCAACACGTGGGATTCAGGACAGGAGGAGGGAGAGGGGGCGCGGGGGGAGGACAAATCGGGTTTCTTAGGCTCTAATGATTCATGATCAAAACGGTGACTCGACGAATCACAAGGGCAAGTTACAAATCAAAACATAAATTGAAGGCAGGCTTTTCCACGATCTTAGGATTTTCTGAGGTCATTCATGAGACCTCTTTGTCATTAATATTGAGACAAACTATTTTTGGATCTGCAGCCTATCCCTTAATGATCCAATGTCTTCTTGTGACAAAAACAGTTATAGGCTGGCTTTTCCACCATTTTTTGGTCACAGTTTAAGGCTCCTGAGGTTTCTTGATCATTGAAAAGCTCACGAGGCTTGGTACTGAGGTTATCTTTGAGTCCTTTTGGTTTAGATAAATGTTGTCCTACTCCTTGCAAACAAACTTCCTAAGGTAAGATAAGGACTTTGGCCTATCTGAGATTAAATTTTGAAACCTTTGCATTTAGGATATGATCAGCCATCTTTTCCTTGGAGATAATTCAGACCTCTGAAGCTCTGAGATTTTCGGCTTGAGGTTACTTCTGAGGCTCTTCAGCCTTCTGAGACTTACGGTTTTCTCAAGAATTAGGGATTCTTCCTATAGGTCAAATTTTGGTCTTGTATTGACTTTGGCAGAATATAGGTTTTCTATAAATAGGAGGACAAATTTTTGATTCTTAAACTAGGGCAAGAGACATGACTTCTTCCTCAGGGCTGCTCTCTCACCATGGCTCTGATACCATATTGATTTTGACAAGCATCCTCTTAAACTGATAATTACTTCTTATGATCTTATTAGGTTAGCCCTTTTTCTTGCAATTATATTTATCATAAAGCAATTATACAGAGGATCCAACAGTAAACAAAAAGCCAGCAGGATCATAAAGAGACAGCCACACAAGAACACAACATTTTATCCTGGGAAAATCCACATGGGGGAAAACCCAACAACCCTTCTTAGAGAAATTATTAAGTTCCACGAAGGTGCATCCAAGTCAAATACTAGGTCAAATGACCATCAGAGAAACTTGGTCAAACCTAGTCCAATAACCTTCTAGTCAAGTCATCTGCCCTCAAGGTCTGTGTCTGATCATGTCTGCTTAGAATAAGGTCTTCTGCCTTCCTCAGAAAAGTTAGTCTCTTCACAGAGGTTCAGTTCAGCACAAAGATCAAGGCTGTCACAGAGATAGATTCGACCTTCAACACAGATTCGTCCTTCAACAAAAATCTTCCACATGTTAAATTTAGGGCTAGATTGTTCTCTGCTGTAGATATTTGCATTTTTTTAAACTTTTTCAACATTTTCACATTATATTCACCCCAAAACATCATATCATCATTAGCAATTATGTAGAGAGAACAATAACAACAATAATGCAGTGGAACAATAAGGAAAAATAGAAGAAAAACATACACAATAGAGACGCCAGGATTTAGGTCAGAGATCAGGACAAAACTCACAAGGTGGAAATCCCAACCAAATTTTTCTTCTTAGATATTCATCAAATGTTTAGCTGTGATGCAAAGCACAATCAGCATGAGACACATCTTTCAACATTCAATACACATTAGGCCTCTTAGGCCAAACCTGGCAGCGGACAAGTATAGGGAGGTAGATCTCCAAGTAACATATTTCTTTGTCAAGTCAATGTCATAGAGACAAGCCATACATCACAGATACACTTGCATATATCAGAGTGTCACTGCCATATCATTAAATGTCATATTGGGGTTATTGCCATATCAAAGTTACTGCCATGTCAATGTGCTACCATGTAAAAGGTTATTGTCATATCACAGGTCACTGCTATTACTGTTGTCATATTGTTATCAAGATTATCACTCAAGGTCATTCTTGCCATATATCATTATCACAGTCATACTGTTGTGAGGTTTTCCATAAACACAATTAACACTGCTAGCATGTATAGAACTGCCATAAATCTTGTCCTTCCATAGATATAGATACAGAGAAGTACAAAGAATGCGAGCCACACCACAGAGAATACAAGCCATACCACAAAGAATGTGAGTCACAGAGATATGCAAGAAATAGAAAAATGATTGCGAGCCATAGAAAAGTAAATGTGAGCCATAGAGAACAAATATGAACCAATGCGATCCACAGAAAATTACGAACCATAGAGAATAAATGCGATCCAGAGGAACATATGCAAGCCCACAGATACAATGCGAGCCACAGAGACCATGCGTGCCACATGGAAGGCAATTCTTAAAGAATGTGGGTCACAGATTGCAATGTGAATCACAGAAAGGATGCGAGCTATTGAGATTTAATATGAACCTCCAGATAGATAATGTGAACCACGAAAGACGCGAGCCATAAGAGATGCAACCCACCACAGATATGATCTGAGCCACAAAACAAAAGCGAGCCACTGAAATCTGTCAATGAGCCATAGATGCAAGCCATAAATAGATTAATCATTAATGTGAGCCACTGATAAATAATATATGTGAGCCATTATAATGCGAGCTACTGTAATTATTGTGTGCCACAGAGATGTTGCGAGCCACAAGGATTAGATACAGAGATTAGTGAGCCACAGATAAATAGCAAACCTCGGAAACGCAATGTGAATTACAGAGATATAGATGAAGCCACAGAGAAATAATTCGAGCCTCAGAAAAGCAATGCGAATCACAGAGATATAGATCTATGTATAGTTCTCCATCTTTAGGGTCTCGACCTCATCAAAAGGGTACACGATACTTAAGTGAATCACAATAAGAACTCTGGATAGTCTTGTGCATATACCAAGCAAACTCAGGTTCCAATCTAACACAAGAAAGACCATACATTTCTCAACTTTGTCCGTTCTTTAGTCCCGCGGCTCAATCTGAAGTTAACTCGTTTTCCTTTGGGCAGATGTCACATAAGAGATGTTTCTCTTGTTAATCTCAAATGAGGTCTCATCCACCTTTATTTACACCTGTAACCTTTTCTTGATGCAATGACTAGCCCTCCAAAGGGCCTTTACAAGCCTAGCCGACTTGAAGATGTGCCACAATATATTATTATTTGCCACATAATATATTAATATGAATTCTTTTAGATGATGGCTTGCCCAAGTAAAGTTGTCACATTAAGGAGGAGTGCCAAGAATACATCATTAATATTATTTTCCTTTATCCAATATAAATTCTCTTTGGGGCAAGATGGGCTTTCCTTTCGGGTAGTTGGGTTCCAATGGGGAAATTCATCCCATAGGTACCCCAAATCTCAACACCACAGAGATTCAACCTTCATCACAAAGAGTGCTATCATCCTTTGCTGACCCCTTGCTTGCCTCAGACCTCCACATGCTTGCCTCAACCCCTCATATTGCTTCCTTGAAAGATGATCCTTGCTCTTCTCTTGCCTCAGACCATCCGAATTATCCATGAATAGAAAAGATGTGAATTGCCTCAGATGATGCGAGTTGCTTGGCCTTGGAGGAGGACGAAATGTCACATATTTATAGTCTTTTCTTGGGCCGAATGGGTGCCACAATGAAGCTGGGCCGACTTGACTTTTTAGGAGTCAAAATATTTAAATTAAAAAATTTGAATTCATTTCTTTTTCAACCGACATGAAGAACATGTCTACAAATACATTAAGGACCAAAATGTACATTATGAAGATGGACCATAGTTACAAAATTCAACACGAGCTGTAAGGATTAGAATATCCCATATAGGACAAAAATTGACAAATCAATTTTATTAAACAAATAGTAAAGGTTTGGATCTCCAACGTTCTTCACCCTACATGCATGGGTATAAGCTACCTCATCAATCTTTCCATTCAGAAATGTTGTTTTTACAACCTTTTGACATAGAGACAACCAATATAAAATGCAAGAGATATAACTACCTTGATAAAAGTGTATCTTGCAATTGGAGCAAATGTTGTCATAGTCAGCTCTCTTTATGGGAGAACCTTTGTGTAGTGGCTCTGCCCTTGGACTCTCTACACTTCCATTAGTTGCATGGTTCACCTTGTACAACCACTTGAAATCAATAATTGACTTCCCCTTTGGTCTTGGCACAATCTCCCAAATATCATTTTGCAAAATAGAGTGACACTCCTTTGCCATGGCATCTCACAACACTTGCTCTGAATTAGCCTTCTTCAATGATGGAAGGCTCTACATCAATGATGGAAGACATCAGTGCAGCATAATTGGGGGACTTCTTAGTAGGATGACTGTTAATTTTAGGTATGTTCTATGCTAGAGCAATTTATTTAAATTCTCACAGTTAGCAATCACATCAGCATTACGATAAACTGCAGATAGAACATAAATATAAAACACAGAAGACAAGCCAAGACAAGAGGACACAAGATATGGCGCGAGCCAGGGACAAACCCCACAATGTGTGGGGAAACCCCTTTGATCAAATCTTCTTTTATCTTCAAAGTTCAGCAGAGAAAGGGAGAGAGAGTACATTTACAACAGAAGTCAATACTTTGACTTATCTAGATCTAGCATAGATCATTTCGTATCATGATGAGATCAGTTGAAGACATTCTGCTTCAACTGATTCTCAAGGTGGCTCCTTCACCTATCATCGTTCTGCATCTCGTCCATTTGCTGCACCTCTACATACTGCACCATGCTGCACTAATCATGACC
Organism: Pinus taeda; assembly: GCA_000404065.3. Classification (NCBI taxonomy): domain Eukaryota; kingdom Viridiplantae; phylum Streptophyta; class Pinopsida; order Pinales; family Pinaceae; genus Pinus; species Pinus taeda. The sequence goes on from APFE030587137.1 coordinate 158,533, forward strand.
ATGCTATGCACTTCATGTTGCTGCCCCTGTCACTGATCTGCTCCAATCATTTAGCTATTCTTTAACATGGATCTGTACCCAGTGTTGTATTCATTGCTGATCTGACCTCAATGCCTGCTACCTGTCACTTCTTGTTAAGTTATGCAACAATAAGTATATTAGCCTTAGCTGCTTGCTATGGCTTGCAGCCTAGCAAAGCGGCTAGGCTATAGTTCCACCTTCCAGCAGACCTAAATTATCTACAACAATCCAAGTTTATATCAATTAGATGACTGCAGCGGATGGGACTTCTTAGACAGATGATTAGGGCTGCATATGAAGTTGCCTTGGACACCTCAACAGATCTGATACTATGCTCCTTTAACTTGGTCCTCTAACCTTATACTGTCACAAAAGAGATGCCCAAACCATGCCACTTTCATGCTGACAACTTGCTGTGATTAGGGCACATTAGATCCACCCTTAACTGCGGATTTGGACCACTTAGAATAGTGAATTTACATTCCTCTTGACAGCGAGTCGGAACACCTAAATGAGGCCAGCTTTGACTCTGTATAGCAGCCTCTATTTGACTGTGGCTAGTTGCAGATAGGAGCATATCTGAACAGTGGATCAAGGGCTCCTTATTACTGCGTGTAGGGCTTCTAAAGCACCTTCATATCTGCGTCTAAGACTTCCTTTAGACCTGCGGTTAGAGTACCTTTGGACAGCAGCTAGGGCTTCTCTTTCAGCTGTATAATAGACCTCTTTACTGCGGCTAAGTCTCCTCCTTATTGCGGATAAATGATCTTTAGGTGACTGCGTCCTACTCTTCTTTAGGACTGCTTATAGTAGCCTTCGAGGACAACGGATAAGAACAACGTATAAGGTCTCCACGTAAAGCGTATAAGGTCTCCTCATGAACAGCGTATGAGGTCTCCTTATGAACAGTTAAGTAACTCACTGTGTTGGATCAGCTAGGGCATCATACTAGGCCAACGTATTCTTTTAGTGTCTCTCCTTCACCAAAAACCCAAGATGTGGAGAGGAGGAGATCACATGAAGAATGTGTTCAAATGACATCAAATCCTCATCTATTTATACCAAAATGAGGATGATGAATAGACACGTCGGTTGGGCTTCTAGAGCCTACATAGAGCTGGTCGGCTTGATAATAATTATATAAACAAAATAAATTCATATCTCAATAAATACTTATCAGAATAGGATGATCTTTGGATCAATCCTACACCTCTCGACGAGAGGGATCCAATAAAAATATCAGCTGCCATAAATAAGCTGACCCACATGGAGTTTGGCCCTAGTTGCCAATTTAACACTCCCTCTCAACTAGGGAGAACTCCATTCGGTGATCCATAAGTCCGACTGTACTATCTCTGCCATCAGTGCCCTGCACTGCTCTACCCAACTCTGCTGGCTCTGCTAACTCTGCTCTGCTCAGCTCTGCTAGAACTATGAAGAAGAATTGATCGAGAATGTCTCATACCATTCTCCACTGACCCGAAGTCAGTCTCAGAGTTCGTACCACTAGTCCCAGACTAGTCTCAACCAACCCGAAGTCAGCGTCATAGTATGTACGACTCTCACTGGTCCCAGACCA
>APFE030587137.1:163309-187578 GCA_000404065.3 Pinus taeda
ATTCTTCCCACTGAGTTGTTGGCTTGTGAAGGCCAATGGTCTCCCTTCCTGCATTAAAACTACCCCAATACCTGTTCCGGAAGCATCACATTCAATGACGAAAGATTTGGTGAAGTCAGGGAGTGCTAAACTGGAGTGGAACACATGGCATTTTTTAGAGCTGTAAAGGCCTGTTGTGCTTCCTCATTCCAGAAGAAAGAATTTTTCTTTAGGAGTTGGGTGAGGGGCTTCGCTATGCGACCATAGTTGCGGACAAATTTACGATAATAGCCTGTGAGACCCAAAAATCTGCGTAAGCTCTTCAAGGTCTTAGGTTGAGGCCATTCCTGCATTGCTTGGATCTTTTTGGGGTCCACCTTGACACCCTCACGCCCCACAATGTGGCCCAAATACTCTACCTCTGCCATGCCAAATGAACACTTGGACATCTTCATGAATAATTTCTGCTTGCGTAGCATTTGCAAGAGTAGATCTACATGCTAAAGATGGGCTGCCCAAGTGCAACTATAGATGAGGATGTCATCGAAGAAGACAAGGACAAATTTCCTGAGATATGGTTTGAGAATGTGGTTCATAAGGCTCTGAAAAGTAGAGGGGGCATTACAAAGACCAAATGGCATGACCAAGAATTCATAGTGGCCTTCATGAGTTCTGAAAGCAGCCTTGGGTATGTCGACTTCCTTCATGTGGATCTGGTGGTAACCTGAGCGAAGATCGAGCTTCGTGAAAAATTGAGCCCCATTAAGTTCATCCAGCAAATCATCAACCAACGGGATGGGAAATTTATCTTTGACTTTCAGCTTATTGAGGGCCCTGAAGTCATGACACATCCGCCACTCCCCATCTTTTTTGAGCACCATAACCACTGGGGATGAATAAGGACTGATGTTGGGACGAATGACCCCTGCTTCCAAAAGTTCCTTGATGATTTTTTCTTTTTCGTTCTTTTGGGTGAATGGATATCTGTATGGGCGCACATTTGGGGGTTGGGCCCCTGGAACCAAGGTGATGCTATGATCATGTTCCCCTAGCGAGGGTGGAAGCCCTTGAGGTTTGTCAAAGACTGGCAAATGGTTGTTTAAAATCTGTTGCATCTCAGGATGAAGTGGCGGCTGCTTGGTTTCGACTCCCTGGATGGCATTAAATTGAGCTACCACTCCATGATTACCCTTTTTTAACAATTTTTCCATCCTATGCGAGCTTATGATAGAGGGGGCTCCCACCTGCAGTCCTCTAAGGGTATGTGTGTGGTTGTTTTGCTTAAAACTCATATACAACTCCTGGAAATCCATTGTGATTGGCCCAAGAGTGCGGAGCCAATCAGCGCCGAAGACAATGTCACAACCCCCCATGTGTATGGCAAACATGTGGGTTTTCAACTGATAATCCCCCATTTGAAGTTTGACATTTTCACAACGGCCTTCACATTTCATTGTGCCTCCATCTGCAATTTGAACTTGGAAGTTAGAAATTGCTCGTACAAAGCAATGCACTGTTTCTGCGACTTTTTGATGGATGAAATTATGTGTACTTCCACTATCAATCAAGACTACTACTGGGCGATGTTTAATAAACCCTCTAATTTTGAGCATTTGAGGGGAAGAAATCCCTGCCAAGGTATGCAACGAAATAACTGGTTCGTCAGAGACATTGTCCTGTTGGTTGTCATCCTCTAGTGGCTCATGTTCCTCGAGTGGAGGATCTTCCTCTGTTGAGTTGTAGTCAGTGGCATCTATTTGAAAGAATTTGGGCTCCTTACATTTATGACCTGGGGAGTATTTTTCATCACAGTAGTAACATAGTCCTTGCTTCCTTCTTTCGGCCATTTCCGCACGGGACACCTTTTGGACCTTAAGTGTTTGAGTCGTGTTCTGAGCCTGTGGGGGACGAACTTTAGCGGGGAAATTTGGGCGACTGTATTGGGTTGCTAATGCATGTTCTACCTTACGAGCTACCTGGCAAGCCTCCGTCTACGTGGGAGGGTGGTGAAGTAGAACTTGAGCTTTGATGGCTTCTTTAAGACCGCCGATAAAACATTCCGTGTAGAACTCATCTGTGAGACCCTTAGTGCGGAAAGCTAAGCCTTCAAAAGCATTAATATATTCCTCCACTGTACTAGTATGTTGGAGCTTAGTGAGATGACCCAAATAAGAGTCTTCTTTTTCAAAGCGACCTTGAAGAGCTTTGGTAAATTGGGTCCAAGTCCTAAAATATCCATTGCAACGCTGATGCCATTCCCACCATTGCCACCGTTCATTGTCAAAGTACATGCTCCCCAACATAAGCTTAGTCGCATCATCTAGGATATGATTCAATTTGAAATACTGCTCCATTTTTGCTAGCCATGCGGATGTGTGAGAACCGTCAAATTTATGCATATCCAACTTAGGAGGTCACTGACTGGGTGGTGGATGGGTGTGCCAGACGTGAGGAGAGTGGCTAGATTCACCGTAAATGCCTTCATGGCCATTATAACCCTCCTTGTGGGCTTGCTCCTTGCCGTTTGACATAAGATCCTCCTTGCCTTTTGCCTGAAGACTTTGTAGCTGCATACTTAGTCCGCTAAGCTCTCCGTTCATTCTATCCAGATCCAGTCTGCGAAGCTAATTTTGGATTTCGTTCACATTTTCTTCCAGTTTGTCCATCCTTTCATTGGCCATCGCTTGAGCTCTAGTTGCTACCATACACCGACCAGATGAAAAATTGGGACCGCCAACAAATTTTCACAATTAATTGAATGGTACCACCATGCTCAGCTCGTCGTCCTGATTTTAATGGGCTATATCACAATAACGTCCGGAAGATCTCAGACTTTTTTTTTTTTTTATCCTTGATCAATACTGCCAGTCGCCAAATCCTCAAAATGGTCAATGCGGCCAAAAGGTCCTGCGACAATTTTATACCCTGGTATAGGAACCCTTCACAACGCTTCTAGTCTGGTGGATCTGAGAGATCTGAATGGCGGATCGGGTAGCGCTGGACGGCTGAACTGACTGCTTTGGCAGATCTGATGAATCTAATAGATCGGAACTGGCTGATTGGGACCGATGTCTGTTGTTGCTGCACTCCTTTTCTCAAGTAGATCTGGAAGAGATGATGAGTAAAAAAGGAAACTAGGGTCTTGAGGAGTGTCAGGTGCTACAGATCGCAATATACATAAGGGTCTGGCAGTAGTACTCGGCCCAATGTTTCAGGGCTCTAACTAAGGAGGGTTCAACCGTTATACCTTAGCCGTACCCACCCGATACCCTATCGTTACGTGCGGAGTAATCTCTCGAGTGCTGTTCTCGGTGTACTGTAGCGCAAGACGATCGTTGTGTTTATCTTATGGCGAGGGTTTTCAGGGAGCCTATGGGGCTTCGATTAACGAGTGAGGGTACGTGGAGACAGTCTGTGCCGGTTCTTGTCTAATGTGCTACTAACTCGAAGGTACCCACAGGGGTTTACAAGGGAGTCCAAACAGACGTGACCACCTCTTGTATTTTCCTTGTGTGCATGCCTCCCCAAATCGCAGATTTATGCGCTCAACGACAGATTCCCGCTGGTTTAAGACGCCGGAAACACGTCTCTGGAGCCAAAAAATTTGCTATTAATAGAGATCCCACCGGCCTGGAAAGGTGCTTCTGATACCACTTGTTTGCTCTTAACCTGCAAATGATACCCATCAGAATTATGCGAAGAAAGAGGAAGAACCCATAATACATTAATATGCGAAGAAAAGATACCCAGAACACAAATAGCTATGAATTTATTATCAGAGAGTGAATGGTCACTATCCTCTTCGAGGGGCAACTCCAATAGAGGCAGAGCTCGATTACAAAATAAGACACGATGGCTCCTCACAGGGAGTTTCTAATCCTTATATATGACTCCTACGTGGCAATACCACGGGCCAATACCGTGTATTATTAATACCATCTATCTAATACTACGACCCATTTGCAACTAACTGTGGTTCCGTTATTAATTGCGGATTAACCACTTACAATTATTAATATGGGCTTTATTGACTCTTGACTATGATGTGGTCCCATTCATAGATAAGGGGGTTAGGGTTGGACTCTAACAGAAAGAAAATGTTGCTCCTTACAAGAAGTTTAATGCAATTGAGAAGGGACATGAGTCGCATCCTGGACAACATCATAATAAAGGTGATGGTAGGGGACCATTGCCGTGTTGGATATGTGGAAAAGATCATCGCAAGAAGGATTATCCATTGAACCAGGGTAGCAGGCGTTATATCTATAATGCTCAAGAAGCACAGACAGTTTGGGATGTGGGCCATAACATTCCTCGAATTTATGCAGTTGTCGGCGTCAAGCATACAAATCACCGGGCATCCATTATTGAGATGGAAGGTAAGCTCTATGATCAAGTTGTTTCTATTTTGTTTGGCACTGGATCAAATTATAGTTATGTGAATCCTGCCCTGTAGGATAAGTCAAGTTTGAGAAAAGAAGTGCATGCAAAGTCTTGGTTGGTGTAGTTGGCTATAGGTACTGAGAAGAGATTTCATCACTAGGTAAGAGCTTGTGCATTTAAGTTGAATGGTATGACTACATCTGCACATTTAAATGTGATTCCATTGGGATTGTATGGTATGATCTTGGGAATGGATTGGTTGTACCTCCACATAACCAAAGAATATTTTATGGAAATGTTATTGAGTGGTTAGATGATGGTGGGGAAAAGAGAATCTTGTAGGGAAAGAAGAATCCTACATCAGTCAGAATGGTCACAATTATGCAAGCAAAGCATAGTTGCAAGAAAGGATATGTATTATTTATAGTTCATATTTCCAGTGAAAAGGGTAAGGATGATGAGGATGCAGAAGTCTTAAAAGGTACCCAGTTTTACAGTAGTTTCAAGATGTGTTCCCAGCAGCGATTTCAAAGTTTTCGCCACATAAGGAAGTGGAATTTTCTATCGGGTTGGTACTAGGAGCAGCACCAGCATCAAAGGCACCTTACAGGATGAGCACTTTGGAGTTAGTGGAATTGAATTTGCAGTTAAAGGAAATGCTTGACAAGTGATACATTAGGCCAAGTATATCACCTTGGGGTGCACAAGTGTTGTTCGTGAAGAAGAAGGATGGTACTCTTAGATTTTGAATTGACTATAGGCAGTTGAACAAGGTGATGATAAAGAAAAAGTATCTATTGTTGAGGATTAATAACTTGCTTGACCAGTTGAAGGTAGCAGCAGTGTTCTCAAATATTTAATTAAGATCAGGATATCATCAGGTACACATAAAGGAAGAGGATATCTACAAGACTGCTTTTTGGACCAGGTATGGGAATTATTAGTTTGTTGTGGTTCCTTTTGGTTTGACTAATGCTCCAGCTACTTTTATGTGTTTAATGAATAGTGTGTTGCTTCATTAGCTAGACAAGTTTGTGATTGCATTCAATGATGATATATTGATATATTCTAAGAATGAGGAAGAGTAATCCGAACACTTAGCAACAGTGTTAATATTTCTAAGAGCGTCAATTGTATGCCAAACTAAGTAAATTTAGTCTCTTTCAGACAAAGGTAGATTACTTTGGGAATTTTGTATCCAAGGAAGGCATAGTAGTGGATCCGGAAAAGATAAGAACTATCATGGAATGGGAACTCCTACAAATTGTAGAAAATCTGTGTAGGTTAACCTGATAATGCAATATAAATCAAAGCATAATACTATAACCTACTTCTACTAGCCATTTGCGGAAGCTTAAAGATCGAGCTAAAAAATATAACCAGAAGAAGAAGAATCAATGGCACAATACACATGAAAATACTTTGGGGAAAGCCTCAGCTAAAAACCCCACACTATTGTATTATCATACATGGTGGAAATACATAGGAATTATACAAGGCCTTAGCTCTCACCACTAGCCAGCTCTTAGTACAATCCTCACAGATGCTCATAGGAAATCTTGGCTTCTCTCCAGCCTTCCTCTCTGCCCTCCAAGCTCCTATTTCCTTGCATTGTTCCTTGTGGATGATTCTCCTATTACCAAGTGAAAAACCAATGCTTCAAAACTGTGCAATCCTCAAGGATAAATCCTTGACTACATGCATGAGTTTTCTCCATGAGAAAACACATGAAACTGATAGTACACTGTCCTTGAACTTTAATCTCAACTGGGTATTTCTCATAATATACATGCATGAGTTTTTGATGAGGGAATATTTAGTTAACTGGAGTAGCACTAGTTGAGTGCATTAATGCATCAACTGATTGTTAACTCACTGTTAGTTCCTCAAACAGTTTGGAACTAATTTAATTGGACTTAACTTAGTAAACTGAGTTAACTAATTACAACTCAAATATAACTCAATCTTATCTCCTTAATTTAAGGGATAATTCTTGCATGAATTCATAAAGACTTCTAACTTAAATTTATCCAACTAATTAGTTTAAAATAAATTAATTAATTATTTCCAAGTAGTTGTTAAGACTAAATTCGATTTTAATTCACAATTTAATTCAAGGACAAATTAAATTGTAATATTCTTGTTGCCATTTTTCAACATTCCCTCTCAACAAGAAAGGGATTATCTGCCACCCCAATCCTGTCTTTATGGAACTTGAATTTACACTTTGACAATGCCTTTGCCAAAATGTCACCATCTTGCTCCTCTGTCAAAATATATTGCAGCAACATGATCCTCCTCGCTTGTGAAAAGCCACGGGCAACAAATCTTGCCTTATGCTTCTCCACACTACCATCAACAGCTTGCTTTACCTTGTAAAGCCAATAGGAACTCACAATTGACTTGTTCTCTGGTCCCACATCACAAACATTGCTACGAAATATGGAGTCATACTCCTCCACCATAAGAGCAACCCAAATCGACTGTTGCACTACTTCCTCAAAGGAAGATGGCTCGGTCTCAACACATTCCCAGCAAGGGCCATGTATCCAGTGTACCTCTCAAGTGACCTCCTTTGTCTACTTTGAGAAGATGGTGCTCCCACATTCTCTCTTGCATCCTCCAACAATCTATCAGCTTCTCTTGTGCGCTTATGTCCATCTTTGGAAGACTCTACTTGAGTGGATGTCTCCACTCTTGGAACCTCTGTATGTGGCTACTCCACATCAGTCTGAGGCTCCTCCTCCTTATGAACCAACAGTTCCTCCACAATCTATAGTTGGAGCTCCCTCTTAAGGGAAACTTGCATGTCCTTCTTCTCATCAAACTTGAGATCTCTACGAACCATTGTATTCTGACTAGTAGGAAAGTACACCCAATAGTTGTGAGGTGTATCAATGTACCCCACAAATATTCCACACTATGTTGTTGGTTCAAGCTTCTTCTGTGCATCCTTTGTCACATGGCAATATACTGATGAGCTAAAGATCTTGAAGTGACCCACATCTGGTCTCTTACCGGAGAAAGCTTCCTCTAGTGTCTTCATCCCAAGTATGCGATGCGGGATTCTATTCTGCAAATAGATCATTGTGTTGCATTCCTCAGCCCACAAGTGATGTGGTAGGCCTTGGTAATGCAACATTGCCCGTGCTACCCCTACAATAGTTCTATTCTTCCTCTCGGCCACCCCATTCTGCTGTGGGTTTTGAGGTGTCGTCAACTCTCGTTTAATTCCTTCCGCTGCACAGAATTCCTTAAACTCTTGAGAGACATATTCTCCATCATTTTCACTTCTCAAAGCCTTGATCTTCTTCCCTGATTCTTTCTCAACCAAATCTTTGAACTCACAAAACTTTGTGAAAGTTTGGTCCTTCTTCTACATGAAATAAATCTAGCATTTACGATAATAGTCATCAATGAAAATCACATAATACCCTTGCTTCGGTGTGGATGTCGTCGAGAATGGTCCACACAAATCAGTATGAACTCACTCTAAGATAGCCTCTGCTCAACTGTCTCGATCATGAAAGGAAGACTTGGTGTACTTTCCCAAGGTACAACCTTTGCACGTGTCAACTTGCTCAAGTTTACCTTAAGGAAGTCCTGAAGATATCTGTTGCATTATCTTCAAAGCCCCATGATGCAAATGGCCGAAATTCCTATGCCACAACTCGCCAATGTCTTGGCTTTGCACCAATTCTACTTTCGTACTAAATGTTGCACAATCATCTACCTCTAGTTTATAGAGATTCTTCACTCGAATCCCAATCCTCTTGGTCTGACACATGGCTATGTGTCTTAAGAACGCCTTTCCTTTACTAAAGACAACATAGTAGCCTTTTTCCTCTGACATCGCGACCTATACCAAGTTCTTCTTCAATCCAGGCACATACATCACATCTGTCAAGGTGAGAGGAGCTCCATGCTCCCTCTGAAAAGAAACCATGCCCACTCCTGAAATACTATACCTTTCATCGTCACTCATCTCTATGCGCATCTTGAGGTCTTTCTCCTCCAAGGCACTGAATAAAATTTTATCACTGGTCATGTGGAATGAGGCTCCACTGTCAAGATACCAGATGCAACCCATCATCGATGACACCATGCATGCGATGAGGGTAAAGTCCATTTCGAACTGAGAGGCTAATGCCTCACCTTCCGATCCTTCCAAAGATCCCTTCTTGGACTTCTTTGATGGGAAATTAGTCGCATAATGTCCCATCTTGTGACAATTAAAGCATCTTACTTTATACATGTCACTCTTCTTCCCTCCATGAGAAGAATTCAATTTGAAATGGGAAGCCTTCCCCTTTCCTTTGCTTGCCTTACTTGCTAAGGCCATATTTTCTTCATCGTCATTCTTGGATGAAGAACCATCTCGTGTGCTCCTCCTGATCTCCTCCCGCATAAGATCTGACCATAGTCATTCCCAATCCGGTAGTTTCCCCCTTCCATTCACAAAGTCTTGGTAGCTATTCCAACTCTTTGGAAGGCCAAGGAGAGCGAGGCTCACCATATCATCATCGGCAGTAGTTATTCCCACACTGCCAAGCTCATCTCTGCAGGTGGTGAGCTTGTTTAGATATGTGGAAATAGTATCCCCCTTCTCCATGTTGATTCTTCGAAGCTTATCTTTGAGTACCAATTTCCTCTGGTCGCTACTATTCTGGTAGAGGTCCTTCAATGTCTTCCACATTGAAAATGGAGTATCCTTCCCACGGAGACTCGAGACAATATGGTCTCAAACTTCCTCAAGGATGATTCGTCTCTCCTTTGCCACACACTTCTTCCACTCAGCCAACTCTTGTGCATTAGTTGAAGTTGGCTTTGGGATTTCTTGATCAATGAATTCCTTCAAGCCATTGTCTTCTAATACAGACTCCATTCTATCTTTCCATGCTATGTAATTTGAGCTACCTTCTAAGGCATACTCGAGTCTCAAGCCATAGAACACCATTGGCCAACCTTGAAAGAAGTATGATATGAATTCGATTTGCACCTGCAACCCCGAACTTCAAACTTCAAAGTCTCTTCTCAGTGTATTGTTCACATCTCTGATACCATGTAGAAAATTTCTACAAATCTAGCTCTGATACCATGTAGAAAATCTATGTAGGTTAACCCGATAATGCAATATAAATCAAAGTAGAATACTATAACCTACTTCTACTATCAATTTGCGGAAGCTTAAAGATCGAGATAAAAATATAACCAGAAGAAGAATAATCAATGGCACAATACACATGAAAATACTTTGGGGACAACCTCAACTAAAAACCCCACACTATTGTATTATCATACATGGTGGAAATACATAGGAATTATACAAAGCCTTAACTCTCACAGCTAGCCAGCTCTTCGTATAATCCTCACATATGCTCACAGGCAATCTTGCCTTCTCTCCAACCTTCCTCTCTGCCCTCCAAGCTCCTATTTCCTTGTGATGTTGCTTGTGGATTATTCTCCTATTACCAAGTGAAAAACCAATGCTTCAAAACTACGCAATCCTCAAGGATAAATCCTTGACTGCATGCATGAGTTTTTTCCATGAGAAAACAGATGCAACTGATAGTACACTGTCCTTGAACTTTAATCTCAACTGGGTCTTTCTTGAAATACACATGCATGATTTTCTGATGAGGGAATCTTCAATTAATTGGAGTAGCACTAGTTGAGTGCATTAATAAATCAACTGACTGTTAACTCACTATTAGTTCCCCAAATAGTTTGGAACTAATTTAACTGGACTTAACTCAGTAAACTGAGTTAACTAATTACAGCTCAAATATAACTCAATCTTATCTCCTTAATTTACGGGATAACTCTTGCATGATTTCAGAAAGACTTCTAACTTGAATTTCTCCAACTAATTAATTTAAAATTAATTAATTAATTATTTCCAAGTAGTTGTTAAGACTAAATTTGATTTTAATTCACAATTTAATTCAAGGACAAATTAAATTGGAATATTCTTGTTTCCATATTTCAACACGAATATGGATGAGGTCAAATATTTTATGAGGTTAGCAGGTTACTATAGGAGGTTCATCAAGAACTTCTCAGGGATTTCCTATCCTATTACATCATTGCAAAGGAAATGAAAAAAAATTATATGGACAGAGGAATGTGTAGCAAGTTTTGAGCAGTAGAAGCAGTTGTTGACAAATGCTCCAGTTCTAGAGATTACAAATCTAGACAAAGATTTTGTGGTGTGCACATATCCTTGCAAGAGAGGATGAGGTGGAGTCCTAATGCAGGAGGGACAAGTGGTGTGCTATGAGTCAAAGAAACTAAATGAGCATGAGCATAACTATGTGACTCGCGATCTTGAGTTGGTAGTTATTATTCATGCCTGAAAGATGTGGAGGTATTATCATTTTGGCAAGAGGTTTGTATTAATGAGTAATCATAGTGGGTTGAGTTACTTGTTTGACCAACCGAATTTGAATGTCAATCAAGCTAGATGGTTGGCCATGCTCAGTGAGTTTGGCTTTCATATCAAATACATTAAAGGAAAGGAGAACATGGTGGCAGATACTCTCAATAGGAGAGTGCAGGTAAACCATGTTGCAGTTGTGAGATAATATGGGATAGATTTACAGGATTAGATCTTACAGGAAGGACAACATGATGATAGGTATCAACAACTTAAGCACATGTTAGAGCTGGGTACAGGTGAAGAGGATGTGGATTATCATCTCACGACAAATGACTTGGTGAGATCTAGGGACATGATCTATGTGATGGATCATAGTGAGCTCAAGAAGCTTATCTCTAGGGAGTTTCATGTCAAGCCATATTCAGGTCACCCAAGATATCAAAAGATATTGAAAGTTGTGAATAATTTCTACTATTGATTGAATCTGAAGAAGGAAGTGGCTGAGCTTGGTGCTAGATGTTTGGATTGTCAGCAAGTGAAAGCTGAGCGTAAGCACCTAGTTGCGTTGTTGGAGCCTATTCTGATTCCATAGTGGAAATGGGAGGTCATTTCCATGGATTTCATTATAGGTTTGTCGAGGACATCGAAGCAGCATGATTCCATCATGGTCGTGGTTGACAGGTTGAGCAAGGTAGCTCACTTAATTCCAATGAACACTACTTATTCAACTAGTGATGTAGCACAAGTCTTCATTAAGGAGATAGTGAGGTTGCATGGTATTCGTAATAATATTGTGTCATATAGAGATGATAAGTTCACTTTCAAGTTTTGGAAGGATTTATTTGCAGGTTTGGGTAAAGAGTTGGTCTTCAGTACAACTTATTATCCGTAGATAGATGGATAGACAAAGAGGGTCAACAAGATTTTGGAGGACATGTTGAGAATGTATATTATGCATCTATAGCACACGCGGGAGGAGTATCTTCCATTGGTAGAGTTTGCTTACAACAATGGATATCAGGAGTCACCGAGGATGAGTTTGTTTGAAGCACTTTATGGGTAGAGTTGGAATACCTCTATCAGTTGGTGTGATCCATTGAATAGGGTGTTAATAGGGCAGAATATGTTGACAGAGATGGAATAGGAAATTCAAGTTATCAAGAAGAATCTAAAGGTAACATAGGATAGAAAGAAGAGTTATGCATATCATCACAGGGCATTTAATGAGTTTCAGGTTGGGGAACATGTGTACTTTCTCATCAAGCCCAAGAAGAGCTCTTGAGGACTATCTCATGTGCGAAGTTGGCACCTCAGTATTGCGAACCTTTCGAGATCCTTGATAGTATTGGACCAGTGTCCTACAGACTTGCACTGCCTCTGGTAGTGAAAGTATATGATGTTTTCCATGTTTCATTGCTTAAAACATATGTAAAGGATGTTGAACATGTTATTGATTCGTCTATATTGTAGGTGGAGCCAAAAGGAGAATTTCAGCCAAAACCTCAGTGCATATTGCAGCGGAAACAACTCATGTTCTGAAACTGAGCAATAAAACAGGTTAAAGTTTAGTGGAATCACTTTGGGCCCGATGAAGCTACATGGTTAATGATTGATCAAATGCAGGTTATGTATCCTTAATTATTTACCAGTGGAGGCAAATGTGTTTCTGGTATATGTACATATTTATGTATGTTTGTTATTGTAAATACAACAATGAGTTGTGTTATAAAGTTCCAATAAGCAGTATGGTTGTCATGTTGTCATGTTTTTCATGATGGTTTTGCTTTTTAGCAAGTTTTTCATTATAAATACTACAACGAGCTAAGTTATAAAGCTCCATGGGAAGTATGTTTTGGTTTCAACAATTTTTCTAGTTATAGGTGTTTTTGAACACCGAGGATGGTGTTCCCCTGAGGGGGAGGGGTATGTAATAGCCCCGGGTTAAAAGTTCATGTAATAAAGTTAATAAAGGCAAAAATAAGACCAAGGTCATGGGACACGTATTCCAAGTTGAATGTTGAGAAAAAAAAATCCTAGTGGGAACCACTTTTTGTTTATTATGGCTAAGGGGAAATTGGCAAAGGCAATGGAAAAGGAACAAGGCATTACTAGCATTTTATTTATGAAAATAAAGGAAATAGTGAGACAAGGAAGGTGAAAAGTCACAAGTTGCATGTGAGGAGGAAAATGAAGGAAAGTTGAAAAAATTAGAGGCATCAATAATATAATTAAAAGACATCAGAGCATCAGTTTGAGGCCTTTTGTTAGTTGAGTTTTGGAATTGGTTTTCAAAGAGGAGAAGAGCACCAAGAGGAGAAAGCAAGAAAACAAGCAAATGAATGACAAAGAAAATAAAGGAAAGTAAGCAACAAGCCAAGAAGAGTTGGATCAAGCAGAGGGAATACTTGCAGGTACCAGGTTGCATGTATGATTTCCTAGATGGTTTTGGCATGCATGGTATATGCATGTGTGTATTTGGTTCATTTGTTGTCATTGGCATGGGTTTTTCCTAGTTTAACGGTGGTTTCAACCTTGCCTTGCCACTTACAGATAACCATGGTGTGATGGTATTTATTCTTGGCTGAGCTTTGGATTTCCGAAATGATTTGGATCCGTGTGAGGTGGTCTCAGGAAAATCCCAAGGGTTGGGGGTGGAGATGGTTTTTTCTAAGAAGCACTCAATAGGTGGGTAGAGATAGGAAAATTCCTCAAGGGATGGTGAAGGAATTCTGAGGCATCCAATCTTGGTTTGGTTTTGTGATCTCAGAACCAGTTTAGGTGAGATCACGGTAGTGTGAGGGTGGATGTGGTTTAGCCTCTGGATTCCCTTGGTTTTTTATGCATTGGTTTATCCTGTGAGATCCCACATTCATTCTTGGAATATGGTACGAGGGTGATTAGCTGAAAGAGAGATTTGGTTCAGCCCAATCTATGGTCAGGTGGTACATGGAAGTCCCAAACTTGGTTGGCTTTTGCATATGACTAATAGGATCTCTTTCCCCTTGTAATTTATGAGTAATTATACTTATTGAATTTTGGCTTCTGTGATCCATATCAAGTATTATGAGACAAGTATTTAGGCGTAAATCACATGATAGAGCATTTGTCGACACGTTTCGAACCAACCAGTGTGGTTCATCGTCAGGGCAAGTTGAAGAATCAGATCTAGCTTTGCTTATTAAATAGTCAGAGTAGAACATCCAACGGCTATATTTCTTGACCAGGTAACGACTATATTGACTAATGACTAAATTTGACTGGGAAACGGTTAGTTAGACTGGATTAAGGGCATTACCTTTATTTTATTAATTAAGTTAATTCAATTGATTATTAAATTGATAGTTAGTTATATTCTTATTAAAATAAAAGTTAAAGGGATTATTTTATAAACTTATAATTTTAAATCTATATTAAAATAATTAATTTTAATTAATCGTTAGTTAAAAAGTTATTATATATAATTATTAGAGTAATAGATCATTAGTTATAAAAGTTGTTAAATATAATTTACAAAGTTTAGTTCTATTCTTAGTAAAATGACAAGTTAAGGACTATTTTATAAATTATATTCTAATATATATTAAAATAAATTATTTATAATAAATTCATTTTAATTATAGTTATTTATAAATATTAGAGAAATTTAGGGGTTAGAAAGAATATTTTAAATATTTAAAAAATTAATAGTTCTTTACGGGTTTAATTGCATATTATCATTGATTTCAGATATATATAATATATATAGTTAATTATATAGTTCCACATGGGTTAGCTCAGCGGCAATGCGTGGATGAAGTTTCACCGAACCCGGAAGTCTTGGGTTCAAATCTTGGGTTACTTTCCCCTGTTGGGTACTTAATGGAATGTAAATTCGGAGAGTCCGTCCCCAGCCTACAAAAAAAAGGATATATATAATTTAATATATATATATATAAGAAAGGGATATTAATATAAATTAAATAGAATCCTTATTCTATTACGTTTATACCAGAAGCCTTCAGAATGTTATGAAAAAGGGGAAAATCAATTACTTACAATTTTTCTTTTGTTAAAGTAGTATTCGAAATAATAAAAGTATTATTCTAACCACCAATTGTTAAGGCATTAAAATCAAGAAATCTAAGGGAACCAGAATTATTAATTAGAGTTTTGAAAGGATTTATTGTATTGTTATTAACAATATAATAGTGTTATCATAATAATAGTTAATTAATTTTATTAATAAAGTCGTGTACTTATAACCTAAATATCCTATTTAAATATCTTATAATAAATAAAATAACCCTGAAGAGGATCAAAGAACTAAGCCAATAAAAAGAGGGTTAGAGGATATCAAGGGGGAAAAAGTAAAGAACAAGTTATTAAGAGAGGGGCAGGACGGGGAGGAAACGACTAAGAGGCGAGGGCCAGGACCCAGCAACTACTGATTTTCCAACCGTCTTCTCTATTGAGATTACTAGGTCTCCTCTCAATTTCTATGGCTTCCCTAAATTTTCAGTAATGGAACTGCGAAATTCTAGCAATAACATTGGCATCTTCAATACATACATGATGATTGGTCTTCTCTACATGATTTGCTAGAGCGGAAGACATGGTTCGCCTATGCTTAAGATCAGCTGCGTGCTCACTAATCCTTTGATTAATGGAGTGCCCAGTATCACCAATATAGGGGGTCCCACAAGAACAATGAATAATATAAACCCCCTTCATGTCCTTAGGGTTGATAGGATCCTTAACTAAACGGAGGGATTTACGAATGGTGTTAAGAGGTCTAAAGGTTGAGGGAACATTATGCTTCCTGAGAATCCTCGCAATATTATCAGTAGTCCCTCGAACATAGGGAAGATGGACTCCTTGGACTTGTTCTTTAGGCTCTTTTTTAGCAACCGAATTTTGGAGGCTTTGAGAAAACCCTTCTGACCTAGGTATCTGCTATAACCGTTCTCGAAAAAGACATTATGGATATGAGATTTCTCTTTCTCGAAAATTTTATTATCAGAGACCCTTATGGCACGAGTAGCGAGAGTGTTGAGAACACCCAACTTTTGAGCCGGGAAATGATGCGAACTGGCATGAAGATATTGCTCCGTGTGTGTTTTCTTTCGAAACACTTGGTGGGAGAGGGAACCGTCCATATTCTTAGAAATAAGAATATCAAGGAAAGGGAGGCAACCATCAACTTCTTGTTCCATGGTGAACTTTAGCATTGTTATTTATCTAGTTATAGCCATGGTTTTATGACAGATTCAAGTTATGGCTCTTATCATGTTTTTACTTGTAAATGATTGGTTAATGAATGCATGGCCTAATAGATATTATTGAAGCTATTGTGGGAGGGAATTAGACCTTCTTGATGTTTCTCATATAAGTTTCAAATCTCTAAGTTCACATATGCATTCATGACCTGTAGATTTCATATTCACCATGTGCTTGACGGAATGATTGTCCTTGTTAGACCGCGTTAGGTCAAGTCCTTGTATAAGTTTTTGTGTTAAAGGCTTTGTATGTGTGTCATTCAACATTCAGGACATTTTCATTAAGTTTTGGGTAGAGATCTAGCTCATAGACTTGAAAAAAGTGACTTGGATCTCATGGTCGCTGGCACAGAATTGGCTAAAAAAACTGAAGTCGCTCCCTTGCAGGATCATGCATGCTACTGGAGGGTTACAGTTGAATTCAAGTAATGTTATGCCAACGTTTGGGAGTCCATATCAGTAAAAAGGCCAAGTTAACTCAGATTTTGGGCACCTGGAAGGGTGGTTTAGCTCTTGGGGATCCTGTAGCACCTGAGCCTGAAGCCAGTAAAGTCTTGGTTTGTCGACTCCATTTCCTTAAGGTTATTTAGGAGTTTGAGTCATGTCATAGTAGCCCTTCGCTTATGTTTAACCCTGTAGGTCAGTGAAAGTGAGTAAATGTGGGAGGTGGCGTTACACGTGTACCATCCCTCTTCTCAAGTGTGCTCAAGAGTCTACCACTCTTCACTATATCATAATTTTCCATCATCTACCTTCTTTGAGACCTACTTCCAACTTCTCCATAATTATTTTCTTCCTACCTGTCTCCATGACTAATCCCTAGTTGTCCCTACTATTGTAAGTCTGAAAGAATTTGACGAATCACTGCATTGACCTCGGCTTGCTTTTCCTGAGCTTTCGTAAGCCTTTCTTGTGATTCAATCAACCACTCATTATCCTCTTTATATATTCTAATGTATGCCCTCAGACTCCTCAATGTATCTGCTAGATCATGAGAATATTCTTCTCCTTGTTTCTCAATTGACTTCTCCCATTCCATTGATTTCACTTTGGGCCTATACGAGGAGTCATGTGAACTGTAATCCACCATTTTTTTCTTCATCTCTAGTCTTCTATTGTCCTGCAATAATACCATGTTAGATAAACCAAATATAAGACTTAATAAAAATCACACCTCAATGTATCCCAGGGGACGCTATTACATCTACACAAGTCAGTCCAGATTAGCATAATATGTAATTATAGCAACAACATATCAACATCATGCATGAATCAAAACGATAATACAAAATTGTAGCAGTAATTGCATGCATGACAACCATAATCGTCTGCATTTCCCACTAGGTCCAATGTTGTAAACCTCACTTTAATACCGCTCTGTAACACCAGTACCAAAGAAATGTCTACAGGGAACAAAATTGCTCTGATACCACCCTGTAACACCCCACCCCATATTTACTTGCTTTTACAAGCTCTCCAAGGTAAACATGAGATGAGAGTTACTATGCGCGACCTGATTTCCAAGATATACTTATGGAAAATGGGGTCCACATGTAAAAAATTGAATGCAAACACCCAATGATGTATGATCACATTGTTATCAGCCTAACTTGACCCAATTTTATTTCCTTTTAGTTTCGTTTCTTTAAATATAACAAAACTTTCTATTTTTGGTAGTATTTTGGGTCTTAAACTTTCGAGGTTGTTTTGAGGGCCTAAATGACATTTTCAGGGAAAATAGAGACATCGAGAAATTATTGAAATTTGTTTCACAATTCTCTTTTTTTCCTCAATGTGGAGATCTTTGAAACAAGGTATTACGCTAGCCAGATGAAGATCGTAAGCCAAAGTTACAACCCCGAGAAGTTGGCAGTCCAAATTATTCTTGTATACAAACACTTTGTAAGCATAGTACTAGTAGGTCATGAATGCATATTTGTATAATAATTCATTAAGTTCATCAAATTATCATCAAGAAGGCTTGTTTCCTCTCTTACTAGCTGCAATAATACACATTAACTCAAGCATTCATATAAAGTAATCAAGAGCCCATCAAACCATGGAATGGATCCATAACAAGAGCACATCATATAAAGAGAAATATACCATACATGTAACCAACATTTAACAAGAATGCAACCATGAAAAAACAGTCATAAAATCATACATTAAACCAATACTTGTGCTCATTAATCTCAATAAGGAATAACATATGCAAATGCCAACCAATTCAGGGACTTCCACATACCACTCGATCATATATTGGGTTGAACCAAATCTTTCTTTTAGCCAATCACCCTCGTGCCATATTCCAAGCATGAATGTGGGATATCATGGGGTAAACAAAAATATAACCAAACAAGGAATCCAAAGGTTACACCACCTCCACCCTCAAGCCACAATAATCTCACTTGAACCGATCCAGAGATCACCAAACTAACACAAGCTTGGAAGCCTCAGAATTTCTTCACCACACCTTGAAGAATTTTCCTATCTCCACCCACCTATAAAGGGCTTCCCAGTGAAAACCATCTTGAACCCCCAACCCTTGGGATTTTCCTGAGACAACCTTACCTGGATCCAAAATATTTTAGCAATCCAAAAAGGAACCCACTACATCTTGGCTATCCAGAAATGGAAAAGGCAAGGTTATGCACCACTGTCAATCCAGGAAAATTTGATGCCAGTGACAAAAAAATAACCAAATTCATGCATGATCCAAGTGGATATTGGTGACCACCCTCCTATTCCACCTAGACCTCCATTTGGTTTCATCTATTTCCTTGTTTATTGCAGCATTTACTATTTTAGCAAATTTTCAGGTCTTGAACTTCTAGAGTAGTTTTGACCCCCTAAACGACGTTTTTTTGAGGTCTACAGCAAGCCCATAACCATTGGTATGTGCCTGCCACAAATCCTGTAGTAATCAGAGAGATATTTCCAACAAGGTATCTTACACGCCAAAGGGAGATAATATGTCCAAGTTACGACCTCGGGAAGTGCCCAACTAACCCCAAAGGGGCCCACAAACTCTTGGTGTTACATCTCCTATGGTTAGGGTTTTCCCTTGTGGTTCAATAATAAATAGGCCCTTGAGCCTCAACGTAACATAGTTCAAAGGCATGTAGCCACCACATCTCTTCCCAGAGACAAGCTATCATCGTCTGAGCTAGTTTAATTTTATTTATGTATGTAAGCATATTTCAGTTCTTTGATATTAATGAAATGAAGTTTTATTTCTATTGATCTCTGTGTATATGGGTATTTTTGTATTTTTTTGCATTCTTGCATAATTATAGACCAGTGATATCATATTTTTTTGTGATTTCTTTGTTTTTCTTTGCATGTACCCAATGAGGTAAGGGTATAAGGAGTTAGGGCTCGAACTAGTTGAACCTTTGCAAGATCGGCCTCTCAAAACCTGACGGCCTCCCATAACAGAGGATAAGAAAGATGAGGTGGCAAGAGATCCTTTCAAAATATTGCTCAAGGGAGCCCTCAAGTGACAAAGGAAAATGCAATGATGGATAATTTTTCCCATATCCTTCGATGACTACCGACAAGTGACGCATCTTCATCTAGCAGCCACTCTAGAGGCGCCACTCTTTTTAAGGTACAAGTTAACTTTGATATTCTCATATTTGAGGGCCAGATAGATAAATGGTTAATCTGTTGGAAGGATATTTTTCAGTTCGTGACTTTTCCAATCAAGAAAATATTACTTTTTTCACTTCTCAAAGTCGCCCCACACATCAAGGACTAGTGGGAAACCTACCGTGAACAAAAGGACGAGAGGGAATTCTCATTGTTTTCTGTCGCACCCACTCGGAATTATTTCCAAAATGCCATCAAAGAACACTATTACCCTATCGGGATATATGAAGATAAATACATAAAGTGGACCACACTACGGCAGGGAAGGACCAAGATGTGTCGAAGCTCACATAATGTTTTCCATACCCTTCGCACGAAGTTGGGTTTCAAGGATTCTGAGCAGAATTTGGTACTCAACTACTATAGTTGTCTACACAAGTACATCAAGGATGAGATGGAGTTTTTGGACATCTCCTCACTTGCTACGACATACCGATACGTTGTTAACATTGGGAATAACACTAAACAGAAGAAGCGAGACTTTGGATTTGCAAATCCAAAGTAAGGAAAAGGTGCCCCAAGAACACAGAGCAAAGGACAAAGCCAAGGTTTGAGTTCCATAAGACAAAGAAGGACATGGGAAAATGGTGTGAGTTCCATAAGAGCTCCACTCACAACACAAGTGAGTGTCATGCCAAGCAGTCACTCGTCCCTGAGATGAAGGCTTCTGAATCATACGCATGTTCCAACTCTAAGTCAAAACTCGACAAGGGGGAATGAAAATAGAAAGCAGATAATTGACACGAAACCCAGTGCCATCATGGCCACCACTAAGATCCAGAAGAATGAGCCTAAAGATCCAGAGGAGGGGGAATGCCTCTTCCACTCATGGATGTGGGTGAAGGGTTCTTCGTTGTAGTTCATTATCAACAACGGGAGCTAAAAGAACCTCTTTTTTGATGAGGAATTGAAGCAGTCGGGCCTACCGACTACAACACATCCACAGTTGTAGACCATTGGGTGGCTTCACCAAGGACAATATCTTTGTGTCAGCCAACAATGTCGCCTACCCTACATCATCAATCCCTTCCCGAATAAGGTACTGTGTGATGTTTCTCCTCTTGAAGTTTGTGATGTATTATTAAGACAACAATATTTGTGGAAGCGACATGTTGTATATGAGTCTAGACCTTGCTCTATGATTATTACTTTGGGCAATAAGTTGTACAAGATACAGCAGGTAGCCCACCTATCGCCATCTCTTTGATCACTACAAAGCAATGCAGTAAGATCATTTCCCAGACCAGGAAATTTGTTTTCCTTATGATTCGCCCTCAGGGTAAGAAGAAGGATATGGCCATGGCTCCCAAACATGGCTCCTTTGAACAACAACAGTAGATGGAAAATTTTGTGGAGGAGTACAGAGACATTTTCTCCTTACCTATAGCAATACCTCTACACTATCAAGTCAAGCACTCCATCGATCTGACCCTGGGCGCACCGATACCTAATGGACTGATCTATTGACGCTCTGTTCTAGAGAATGATGAGATCAAGAGGCATATGCAGGAGTTGTTGTAGAAAGGGCACATCAGGCCAAGCTCATCACCCTGTGGGATCTTGATTGTATTAGTACAGAAGAATGACAAGACATGGAGACTATATTCACTATCAGGCTCTAAACAAGATCATTGTCTGGAATAGGTACCCAATCCCATCGATTAATGACCTTCTAGACCAGCTCAAGGGGGCCAAATATTTTAGCAAGATTGACTCGAAGTATGGTTATCACCAAGTGCCTATTGAACACTCTGATGTGTGGAAGACTACCTTCAAATCCAAGGAGGGCCTTTTCAAATGGTTATTCATGCCTTTTGGGTTGACGAATGCCCCGATAACCTTCATGATATTGATGGATGACATCTTGTGACCCTTCCACAATGCATTCGTGGTGGTGTATTGAGATGAAATGTTGATGTTAATCCAGAGCTAGGAAGAGCACCTCTACCATATTCAATAGGTCCTTCAAACCTTGTGACAACACAAATTGTGTGCCAATTTGGAGAAATGCACCTTTGGCATGACCCAGGTTTAATATTCAGGGTACATCATTGATGAGAAGGGTGTGCATGTGGACCCAACCAAGATACAATTCATTCAGGATTGGCCATCCCCAACCACTCTAACAAAGCTCCGCAACTTTCTAGGTCTTGCTAATTTCTACCGCAAGTTCGTGTTGGGGTTCTCCCATATCACTTGGCCTTTAAGTCAAGTCATCAAGGGAAAAGCGAAAGAAAAGTTTTTTTGGTGTGAAACCAAAGAGAAGGCATTTTCTAAGTTGAAGCATTGCCTCTTCTCTACACCGGTGCTCACATTACCAGACCTGCAACAACCATTTTAGATTGAGACAGACGCCTCTGACTATGCTATTGGTGCAGTTCTTACTCAACAGAGCCATCTAGTGGCTTACCACAGTGAGACAATTTTAGAAATAGTCCGAAAGTATCCCACTTTTGGCAAAGAATTGTATTCCATTGTGCAGGCATGTCGTTAATGGAAGCATTACATTCTGCGGAAGGAAACAACCATCCACACAGACCACCGACCCCTACAGTTTATACAGACACAAGGAAAGTTGCAGAACAATCGCCATCAAAAATGGTCCACATACCTGCAATAGTTCCCTTTGAACATTAAGTACAAGAAGGGAAACACCAATAATGTTGGAGACTACCTCAACCGACCATTAGTCATGGCATTGATCACTATGCTTGACTCCTGTGGGCACAAGACTTTGGAGTCACCGCATCTTTACAAGAAAGATCCAAAATTCGGCAGCACATACTACACACTCCTATAAAGTAAGAAAATTCCAAATTTTCCCCTCTCGGATGAACTATTATGCCACCTGGGACACGTAGTTTTTCCTTCAAGAGAGCGTGCCAAGATGATTTGGGAGGTGCACTACAGTTAGGTCACTAGAAATTTAGGAGTAGAGAAAATAGTGGCGGTATTGTAGAAGTATTTTTATTGGCCAAACCTTCATTAGGATGTTGGGAAGTACAATAGATCCTGCACCACCTGCACCATTTCCAAACCAACCATCAATAAGCAAGGCCTATATACTCCTTTTCCTACTCCTAGTCAACCTTGGGAATCCATCTCCACGGATTACATGTCGGGCCTTCCTTCTTCTACGCATGGAAGCATCTGCATTTTCGTGGTCGTCGACAGATTCTATAAGATGGCCATTATGGCGGCCTGCAAGAAGAGTATCACAGCAAAGGCCAGTGCTAAGCTCTTCTTTAAGTGAGTGTGGGTACACTTTGGGATCCCACAGTCCATTATCTCATATTGGAACAACAGATTCCTAAGTGCATTTTGGTCAAGTCTCTAGTTGATGTTGGATACCAAACTTACTAAGTCCATGGCTTTCCACCCCCAAACTGATGGCCAAACTGAGGTCGTCAACAAGATGATCATACACATTTTGTGCATGTAAAACTCAAAGCATCCATGCACATGGGATGAAATCCTCCCCTATGTCCAGCACAACTACAACAAAGCTTTCCATAGCTCAATTGGCCACAACCCCTTTCAAGTAGGGTTGGGATTTTAACCACTATGTCCCATTAATGTGGCCATACCATTTGCATCTACTTAGGAAGATTCGACTCACGTCTGGTCTGAAGCCGACAGGGCTAACAGCTTCATTGAGCGCATTCAACACATCGACGAGCAAGTCCATGATATATTGGTCATAACCAATGATAAGTACAAGCAGTGCAATGATCAACATCGAGTGTCACACAAGTTCTAGGTGGGCGACAAAGTTTGGCTAGATTTGCAGAAGGAGTGCCTCGCTAGACCCCATGACAAGCTTCAACCACTCTAATATGGGCCATGCGCCATCGCCAAAAGTTGTAGGGGACAATGCCTTTGAGCTCATCATTCCACCGTTCCTTGGTTTTCACCCAGTGCTCAATCTAGACTGCCTTTGCCTATACTTTCCATCATTGATGGACAAATCTGACATTGCAGAACAACTCACACCAACAGAGATAAACCCGAACTCCATGGAACATGCCACAACTGATTAGATCATAGATACATAGATCAAGAACACTCACGAATGGAGGATCCATCTATATCGAGTTGTCAAAGCAAGACAACTCCTTCACCAAGGCAAGTGGTTCACAAGGGACCAAGTTCAACAAAAATTTCCTCACCTCATTGTTGTGGGCGGTAAATCCCCTCTGCGGACAGAGGCGATCCCACTAGCCCGATAGGGGTCTAGCAACAATCAAACACGCTGCATGCAAGCTCCTAATTGCATAATCAAAAGGTTGGTCAAAAAGACCTACCTGGAATCCAACGCTATTTTGTCATGGAAGAAACGTTGCTCCTATCCTCTAGCTTTGGCCGGTCACTATCCTCGCGTTCCACGCATGGACACCTGCACAAATAAAGAACAATACACAACAAGCGTAAAATCCAATATCATACAATTATATATCAGTCAAGCAGGATATAACTCAAATATTACCAGAATAATACGTGAGTGGAACCATAATAACAGTCGTTCATTATTCAATAAAAGAAGATAAGAATTACAACCAATTAAGGCTTGACGCTGCAAATCTCCTCCAACTGGGTCAGCAGTTTGGCATGCCTTGCAA
>APFE030587137.1:192228-224881 GCA_000404065.3 Pinus taeda
GAAATAGACAGTTTCATTATTTTAACGAGGTTGAGACATTAAGAAAACTATCCTCGATACTTGTTTCATGGTTTAACGAGCTTGACACAAGATCAAGAACTATGCTCGACACTTGTTTCATTGTTTAATGAGCTTGACACAAGATCAGGAACTATGCTCAACAAATCCGTTCGGCCGTGTATTCGACGACCTCTCCTCGGTCAACAATTGAAAGCAAAGTCTAATGCACAAACAGGTTTTGCTTCTTCTTCGATTGGACCGTTCATTTTTTAAGGAGCTTGAGATAGGATGATGAACTATGCTCCGACCAATCATGTCTCATTTTTTAACAAGGTTGCCACAAGATCAAAACCATCCTCGATACTCCTGATTTCATTTTTTAGGGAGCTTGATAGAGGGAAAAACTATGCTCCGCCCAGTCATCGTCATAAGGAAGAGGAAGCTGGGGCTTCCAGAAGTGGCGCTCCCGATGGGAGATCAAAGCCGTGGAGACTAGAATCTAATGCCCCCAAATCACTTTTGACCATGTGGGTAGTGCTAGGTAGAGGCGGGGGAAAAGTACTCACATAGTTGACCTGCGAGGAGGCAGAGGCAACTGACGGATGAGAACCGGGAGGAGGTGACAACGGCAGAGGGGGGCTAAAAAATGACAACTGGTCAATAGTGACAATCCGTCCGTTGTGTGGAAAGCAGATTACGCGGAAAAGCGAAGAAACGATAGTCCCCATGCCATAAATGTAGTCATGACCAAGCAGAAAATTGTTTCCAAGAGCATTTTGGATAACCATTACATCTATATAGACGGTTTTGCCACCCAAAGTAATAGGTAGCTGTGGGAGGACTCCTAAAGATTGACATGCTCTTCCGTCAAAAGCCAACAGAGTATGCATGATCGGCTTAAGCGGCGGGGAACCGAGAGCTTGCCAAGTAGTATACGGCATAAGACTAGTCGATGCGCCTTCATCCATAACGGTGCCAGGTAGGGCCGTGTCATAGGCATGTACAGTGATCTGGAAAGGCACGTGGGATGGAAGGCGATATGAGGTCAGGTGACTCCAATCAAAGGAGATAGCTGAACTGCTGGGCGGGGGAAGGAGATAACCACCCCTATGCTCGAACGGAGCCGGTGCAGGACCCTCTGAATCAAAATAGATAAGAGGATCGTCGTCAGACTCAGGAGAATTTGACGAAACATGAAGAACATGTTTATGACCGTCGTCTAGAACAGGTTGGTCAACTGATGGTAAACTCGAACTGGCACAATCGCCGACCAATGGTTGATCGGGAACAGGCTGGATGGAGCCAGTTGCGGGAAGAGGAGACTGAACAAGAGAGGTATGCGAACCAACCTTGTCGTCAGTAGAAGGACAATCTGCGGAGGCAGAAAGACACTGATATCCAGCGGGGAGTTGGGGTGGAGGATCTGCAAGACTTTCCAACACAGAGGAGGCTTTGTCCATGAGTGGACAAAGGTGAAGGAAGTGATGACCTTCACAAAGTTTGCAAGGGAGTCGAATCTTCCCTTTGCCTTTCGTATTCCCAACTACAGGGGTATCATCACTGTGAGGGATAGTGGACGATGATGGACGGGCTGGATCACAAGCCCATATCCTCAAGACCCTGGGAATGCCAGGACAATCTCGAAGGAGGTGGTTTTCTTTGCATAGTCTGCATGGAAACTTGACCTTGGGTGGAGGGGTAGGAAGGAGTCCGTCTTCCGTTGTCCGTTGTGGAACAACAGTTGTGTTTGTAGTCTTCTTTGTGTTTGTGACCGTTCCCTTGTTTGACTTCTTCTTCTTTGTCTTCTTCTTCTTCTTGTTAGCCACCTGGGTACTTTCACCAGGCGAAGAAGGAGACGTTGAGGTAGGTGTCGAAGGGGTGGGGTCCACCTTCGGTTCAACAGGATGTTGAGCAGGCGGAGGAACTGATGTAGTATCAGCCGACATAGAAGGGACCACAGAGTTTGAAAATAGCCAGACTGGTAACCCAACAGTTAACCCAGGGAGAGTTAGTGTTGCCATATAAAGGACACCAGCATTTCCAGGATAAGGGAAACGACCAGCATCCCCATCAGGTGGGGGACTTAGGTTGATGAATCCCGGGAAATTTTCCATGTAAAGACGAAGTCCTAGTCAAACTAGCGCACTCAAGATCTAAATGGGTAATGTGAACGTGGCCAGATAAATTATTAAGACACTTGACTTGACCTTTTCATCTTTAAAGAGTCGAGAAAAGGACGAAAAGCTGACTCTAGTCTCCTTCGATTGTTTAATGAGCACGAAGTGACAAGCTGCTCACTTACACCTTTTCTGTTAGACAGTCTGAAAAGGATCAAAAGCTGACTACTCTGGAAATCTAGGTAAAAGGGTGTGCCAAACAAACCGTAAAACTGCTTATACACCTTAGCGATCAGAAGATCACCAAGGACTTCCCGTACTGCAGTCAATCTTCCCGAATGCTGTGTTCAGTGCATTACGGTTCATAGGGCGGTAGACTCAGCTTCCTATGGATCAAAGGTTGCAATCCTATAGGGGTCTCCCAATTTATACTTGACGGTACGTGGGAGCACAGTCCGTACTGGCACCTATCGTTTCACCATGGAAGAATCACCCAACCACTCAACGATAAACTACCAGGCTTAACGACACCGGAACACGTCTCTAGCCTAGACCTCTAGAATGTGAGCGTTAGATTCCAATGCGTTGTTAGGTTCATTGAATTAATTTTATTGTTCATTTTCAATTAAGTTTCAGTTTTTTGGCCTTAGCGAATGTAATCTCTCGAAATGTCCTAAATGCCACTACATGCAAGAATTGTATTCGTTTCGTTTGGATGAAATCTAACTACAGAAGAGTTAAGAGGTTCATACGAACAAAACGATGTCCAAAATTTCTAATGCAGCTAATCAACAAGAAAGGAAAAAATCTTTTCTCTTTTTCTTCTTTTAAAAGCAAAAAAAACTAACATAAAATTCCTAATTGATGAAAAGCAAAAATCTTTTTCTTTTCTTTTTTGGAAAAATAATATGACAATGCACTTAAAGAGTTTCAAGAGATATTCACCATCAGATAATTGCTTCCAAAGAATCTATAGCCAGTTTTGAAACAAAAATAACAACCCAACAAAGCAAAGAAAAGCCAAGATTTTCAAGTAACTATGTAAGCTAAGTCACAACGAAATCAGGCAAAACAAGCGAGCTAAAAGCGAGAGATTTGCAGTATGAAGTGTAAAACTCATATAACCACTAGGAGAATATAGAAATCAATCAATAAAAAGACCGGATATGTAAATCGTCAATCCAACAGAAGGCTCGATAACACAAAACCACAAAGGTCAAGATGTAAGATCGGTAGACAATGGCAAACAACTGAAGGATAAAAACCACCAGCCAATTATCAATCCAACAGACTCCCAGAAAGTATAAAAACAGAGAGAGACAAACCCAACCTTAAGAGACTGGCAAACAAGTTTATTTAAAAACTTAAGCAGTGCGGCGCGACTATATGCCTGCAACCCGCGCTAAACAGAGATTGGCGCGAGTTGTCAGAGAGCAACACGCACCGACCAGCACGACTGTGTAAAGAAAAAGCGCGCTGGCGGAAAATGCCAGGAAAAAAAACAGACAGAGTGGTCTCAGGCTTGGCTTCTGATATCCAGACAGAGCCAGCAAGTAAAAAGACAGCAAGAAAACTAACCAAGAGAGTTATTCAGAAAAATCAATGAAAGAGAAACGACATGCGAAGCAAGGTGAATATTGTCCAGTTTGTAAATCAACCCGGAGATCGACTGAAGTGGCGTTGATCTACTTCACTTCCGCATAGCAGAAGTGTTTCGAAGGCTGCCTGGCCGCTCTTCAGACTCCGTCCACAACTTACAAATCAGACAATACAAACACAAACAACAATAGACATCCCCAGTGGAGTCGCCAAATTGTTGTGGTCGGTAAATCCCCTCTGCGGACAGAGGCGATCCCACTAGCTCGATAGGGGTCTAGCAACAATCAAACACGCTACATGCAACCTCCTAATTGCATAATCAAAAGGTTGGTCAAAAAGACCTACCTGGAATCCAACGCTATTTTATCGTGGAAGAAACGTCGCTCCTGTCCTCTAGCTTTGGCCGGTCACTATCCTCGCGTTCCACGCATGGACACCTGCACAAATAAAGAACAATCCACAACAAGCGTAAAATCCAATATCATACAATTATATATCAGTCAAGAAGGATATAACTCAAATATTACCAGAAGAATACGTGAGTGGAACCATAATAACAGTCGTTCATTATTCAATAAAAGAAGAGAAGAATTACAACCAATTAAGGCTTGACGCTGCAAATCTCCTCCAACTGGGTCAGCAGTTTGGCATGCCTTGCAAAGCCACTTCCTCTCTCAGAATTTCGGCAGCATAACTTCTCTCTCAGCCCTTACTATCAATCTAACATAATCTCAGCTTACTTTAGCTCAAAACTTCAACACTCTGACTCTAGCATTCCAAAAACTCTGTTTCAATGTAGGATGACAGTGATTTATAGATGGCAGAGGAGAAAGTATTCATCGTATCCAAACACTTACTGAAGACTTGGTATTGTCCCAGAATAGCCTTTGGACTGAGTTGTCATGGATGAAAAAGACGACACTCGATCATATCCATGGGATTTTTCCTCAGGGAACTGTATGAGTAATGGAGGAAAAAACACTTCAATGCGCGTTGGCAAAAAATCATGACTAATTTTGTGTGGCGCGGGCTTTGTTCTGTGACAGCGCGTCTATGGGCGCACCCTCTTTGTAGGAACTGAGCCATTGGCGCGGGTTAGACACTGTGGACCCGCGCTAATGGAAAAAGGGCATTTTCTAAGGTTAATCTTCAAAGGGTGTCTTCAGGGATATTGAAGTTCATACTTAGGAGACCTCAATGCAAGTGTTTTCAAGTTGTGTCACTGGTCACAGGTCCGTAAATGTGTCCTCCAATGTGTGACAGCGGGGGTAACAAGGACGGTGACCAACGGTGAAAAATTACTGCGTAACACTCATGGAGGCTCTGCATGTAATGGGGAACATTTCTTCCTAAAGAGGGAGTACTTATCCAAGTGGATATTGGTGGCCACTCACCTATTCAACCTAGACCTCCTATTGGTTTCATATGTTTCCTTGTTTATTGCAACATTTACTATTTTTTGTAGTTTTTCGGGTCCTGAACTTCCATAACAATTTTAACCCCATAAACGGTGTTTTTTAGAGGTCCACAGCAGCTTGTAGTGATAGGGGCACGAGCTTGCCACAAATCCTATAGTACTCAGAGAGATCTTTCCAACAATGCATCATATGTGCCAAAAAAAGATAATATGATCAATTTATGACCTCGGGAAGTTGGTTTCCCAACTAACCCCAACAGGGCCCACAAACTCTTGGTGTTCCATCTCAGGGCATTAGGGTTTTTCTTGTTTAGGGTTTTCCCTTGTGGTTCAATAATAAATAGGCCCTTGAGCCTCATTGTAACACAATTCAAAGGCATGTAGATACCCCATCTCTTCTCAGAGATAAGCCATCATCGCCCAAGCTAGTTTATTTTTATTTCTGTATGTAAGCATATTTTAGTTCTTTGATATTAATGAAATGAAGTTTGATTTTACTGCATCTCTGTGTATATGGGTATTTTTGTATTTTTTGTGTTCCTACATAAGTCCAGATCAATGTACCATGCATTCAAATCCTAATAAGGAAATCACACATGCAACTTGTTACCTACAATGTCCTCCTGTTGTAGTTGCTTTATAACCTTCTCCTTGTGCTACCTTTCTTTCCTTTGCTTGCTTGCTAGTGTCTTCCTTGTGCATTCTTCCTCTTGTTGTATTTGTTCTCCTCTTCTCTCCTCGAAGTGAATGCTAGAATGTTCATGTTTCTCCAAGAGTGTGATAGTGT
This sequence comes from Pinus taeda, assembly GCA_000404065.3. Lineage (NCBI taxonomy): Eukaryota > Viridiplantae > Streptophyta > Pinopsida > Pinales > Pinaceae > Pinus > Pinus taeda. The sequence continues at coordinate 198,149 of APFE030587137.1, forward strand.
GATCCAAAGAGTAACTAAGAGAGTCATAGAATTTTCTCCCTCTCCTTTTATTGTCTTTTCCTTTTTTCCTTCATTTTCCATTAAATGAATATTCTTGTCTCTTCATCTTCTTTTTCTCCTATTTTTCTTTTCTTCTTTAATTACTTTCCTTTTATTGCCCTTTTCCTATTTCCAATGCCAATGTCAATTTCCATATCCAATAAATAACTAAAAGTGATTTCAAGTTTAATGTTCCCCCCTCATTTAGCTTGGAGGACATGTCCCATGACCTTGGTCTTATTTTACCTTTATAATGTCCTTCCATTTACATGGAAAATCAACCCGGGGTTGTTACACAGTGCCTTCATAATGTACAAAGAACCAAGGAAGGATAAAAACCTCCCTCATTTTGATGGAGAAGAAGTGGAGGAGATTAATGATCAAAGTGATCAACCCTAGGGGAGAATCATGCATACCCTAAATGATTTGGAGAAAGGGAAACATGAACTAGTTCTGACGACGACAAAGGGATATCAAGATTTGTTGCAAACACTCCCTCAGAAAGTAGCAAGTATTTAAGGGAATTAGCTCAATGAAAATAATGTAGGTGGAGCTTTTCTAGGAGGGTCGAATGAACATGACAAACATCATGTTAATACCAACAACAATTCAGCCCCACATAACCCTCACTTGTTAAGAAAACACATACCTAAACATCTCTTGTCAATTTTTTTGGAGAAGCCTATGGAGAATCAAGGGCAGCAAAGAAGAGAGGATTTCAATGATTATGTGAAAGAGTATAAGGCATTGGGAGAAAAATTGTATGCGGTTATATCCCTACAATATTTTTGCAGCATCGAGTATAAGAACATGCCCAGGTAGTATGCTCGGGGATCACATAATTATGATCTCCTAAAGAAGGCTCTCAATGAAATCATTCGTTCATTTGATAGAACATCTAGATACACAACTAGGTACATAAGTTGGATGCTTACTTCCAACATGATCCTATGATTGAAACAAATACCATCCAATATGTCATTCTGCATGTCAAAGTCAAAGCTCACGAGTGGTGGTATCATGGGTTCATCACCTTGGGATATGATAACATCACCTCCTATATGGATTTTACACAAACAATGATCGATCGGTTTAATAAGAAGGACACAGATCTTCACTTCATGTAAATTGCATAACTAAAGCAAACAAGAATTCCATATGTGTATATTTCATAGTTCTAGTGGATAAACTTCATGCTCATATCCCTGCAATATTATTGCAACATCGAGTATAAGAACATGCCCAGGGAGTATGCTCGGAGATCACATAATTATGATCTCCTAAAGAAGGCTCTTAATATAATCATTCGTTCATTTGATAGAACATCTAGATACACAACCAGAGCATGGGTACATAAGTTGGATGCTTACTTCCAACATGATCCTATGATTGAAACAAATACCATCCAATATGTCACTCTGCATGTCGAATTCAAAGATCACGAGTGGTGGTAACATGGGTTCATCACCTTGGGATATGATAACATCACCTCCTATGTGGATTTTACACAAAAAATAATCGATCAGTTCGATAAGAAGGACACAGATCTTCACTTCATGTAAATTGCATAACTAAAGCAAAAAAGAACTCCATATGTGTATATTTCATAGTTCTAGTGGATAAACTTCATGGTCATGCTCTTCATCAAGGGATTACAATATGCCATCAAGAGAACAATAAACATGGACGATGTGGTGCCTAACATTAAATTCCACTCCATGCCCTCACCTCCTCTACAAAATAAAGATAATATGCCCTTCCAGAAGGAAGAGTCTAGGAAAGGAAGGACAAATATAGAGACTTGAGATGAGCTAAGGAGAAAATAAGTATGTTTTAATTGCAGGAAGCCTTGGGAGCAGGGACAAAGGTGCAAGGAAAAAGGTAAAGTGCACTAAATTGAAGTGTTTTCCAAGAGTGACAAGGAAGAAGAGGGAAAGTCGGCATTGTGTGGCGAGAATAGCAGTTCAGATGGGAAGCAACCTCATTTGGGCGCTGGAGGTGGCACCATATGTTGGAAATACTGAGAGGGGGGTGAATCAATGTTTCTTTTTAATTGTCATTTTTACCAGTTAAATTATTTATATTTAGAACACAAAATGAACAATAGGAATAAATGTTTTTATTAATATAATCTTTACAATAAATCAGGTACAATATATATAAGGCTCCAATCTGTTGCCAAGCACCAACTTGGTCTTTTGTGAGGCTCCAACCCTATCTTCTCAAGGCACCAACCTTGTGTTTAGGAGCACCAACTCCAAGGACACCAATCCTTCCAATTTTGAGGCACCAACCCCAAGGGCTCTGACCCTATAGTTTTGCTTTGTCAAGAAATGTTTTGATTGTATTTCACTGCTCTCAAAATCTTCTTCATTGTGTTCTATCAATCTACAGCTTCACTGCTACATCAATGACAACCTATCTTCATATGAAGGAGTCTTCACAATAAAAATAATTCTCTATTTTTTTTTCAACCCTTTGTTCTTACTATTGCGGTAACTGTTTTAGAAGTGACTGCTTTTTATTGTCGCGATATCTTACTTCTAAGAAACAAACTCATAATCACTTCAATGCTATTGTTGTCTACTGCTCCCTTCAAATGATGACAAATGAAACTTTATTTCCTTTCACAGAAGTGTTCTTCAAAATTGTGTTCTGTACTTCTTCCATCAATCAATTTTTCACAGGTCCGAGCCTTTTTTTTTTTAATTAACCCAATCAATAGAATGTTTTTACCTTCGTCTTCCGCTGGCCCTTCGGCTTCCTCTGCACTCACTCGACCTTCGGCTTTCTTTCTATCATTCGCTCGACCTTTGGCTTCCTTTCTTATGCTAATTCACGTTCACGAGTTGTGAACTGTCCTTCTTCTCCACATGGAGGTCCCACATGCCACATGCTCTGAGGTTTTACAAGTGTGCACATGCTTTGTCTTATGATGGAGCAGATGCGATATTCAATGAACTGTTTTTAATGAATCCATCGGGTCCACAACTCTATCACAATTAAAGGTTTTAACATCCCTTGAAACTTGCAATACTTCAGATGCGATATTAAATTAAACAGTTGTTAATAAATCCGTCGGGTCCACAGCCTTATCGCAATTGACGGTTTGCGAGACTTCAACTGGCACATGGATTAAAAATGGCCTTAACCCCCGTAGTTGACCGTGATCTAAGGGTTGACTATGAGATCTGTTGAAAAATGTGCAACAAAAAATGTTAAATTTAGAATGTGTTAAAAATAGATTTGCTAAAAATAGCATGTCTAAAAATAGCAGTTTGGCTAATGAGGTCATTGGCCCCATTGGGTGAGAGGTGAAACTGCTAAAAATAGAAATTTCTAAAGATAGCATTTCTGGGTCCCTTCCTATTTATAGCAATCCCTAGTCTATCTATAGGAAGTAAAATTAATTTTGGTCTTAACAACAGCTGGAAATATTAATTAATTAATTCAGTTGAGTTAATTAGTTAAGGAAATTCAAATTTGAAGTCTTTGTGAGCATGCACATGAGTTGTCCCACTGATTGAAGAATTTATCCTTAATTTCCTCCACTGATTGAGGGAATAAGTATGAGTTCTATAATGAGAGAATCAGTTGACTTAGTTCTTTTTTTTTTCTTAATTTGTCTACTCCTATATTGATACAAAAATATCATTACAGAGAGGCAGACACCTCGAGAGTTCTAGCCAAGGAGTTGGCATTCTTACAAAAGACACTTGAAGTACTTACTAGAGGACCTGCATATTGACTTACTTCAGGACTTGAAGTATCTGAAAACATTAGACTCAGTATCATGACAGTGACCAAAAACTGACCCATACATTGACCAAGACTGACCTGTAAACAGCTAGCTATTAGACAAATGCCAAAATAAATAGACTCCAACATGCAAGAAAATGCCACCCTCATAGTGGAAACCGACATATAGAGTTGATAGAGACCTGAATCTGGGAGCTTAAAAGCATGAAAAATTATGTCTCCGGAGGGAAATGAACTTCTTCCTTCAGCAGCTGACCAAAACCCAAAGGCACGGACTCGTTTAATCTCCATCCGAGGTTGTTGGCTGTTCTTCTACAATTCGGCACCCAAATTGGTCTGTGTCTTTGAATTCAGAAGGATGGGCCTCAGAACCTAAAGGGTCACCTCCTGTTGGTGCGCTTGGGCCAGCGTTTACGTTTGAATTCAGAATTGGCGAGCCGCCTGAATCTCTGTGCTAGGAGACATTCTGGTCTGCCATCCGAGGTTCTAGAGGAGCCCCAAGATTAACCTCCTCCAAACCCACAGCATCCTCGCACATCTCGATGGTAACTGACACGATGAAGGATGAGTTTCCTAGAGAACAGGGGATGTGGAGTCGGGCTGTATGCTAGTGAGAATGATGTGAACATACTTCTGTTGTGACTTGCCCTCTTCCCCTGCCCCTGCCACTTCTTGTTGTAGGATATCTATTGCAGCAGAACTCCGAAGCTTCAGACGAGGGGTCCGAAGTGGTAGAGGAAGGCTGGCGGGAGACTCGACCATGGGAGCTGCCCCATCTGTACCCCATCCTGGTGCGTTCTCTTGGCATTTTAAGGAGAGCAGAACAATCAAACGAAGAGGGAATGGCAAGAAGGCGGGTAAGGAGTAAGCACACCGGATATAATGGGGCCTAAGCGCGCTGATAACTGTCAGCACCTTGAACCAGAGCCGAAGGGAAGCAGGGGATAAGGTTCACGCTTCAGAAACAACAAGGAGCTGCCACCTCGATGAACTTGAAGGTGCACAGAAGAGAAGCAGGAACGAGGTCCAGGCCAGGCGCCATCGCAGATAAATCATACTCGAGGGAGCGCAGCGTTAATGCTGCATTTAATAAATATGTGTGAAACCATGTCTCCGTCCTCTTGCAAATCCATCTGGCGGTAGTGAGTGGCCATGCTCCCACCCTCCACGCCGCCTTGTACCACTAGCCTGACTATTCATCCGCATTCGGGAAGTTGACTTAGTTCTAACTAGTCAAGTCCAGTTAAATTATTTTAACAAGTTGTTAAAATAATAAAATATAGTTTGTTAATGCTTGCATGCTTGTGACAACCATTATTTTAGATAACTAAGAATACACTCATGGATAATTGTTGCATGTCAGTTCTGTCAGAGACCTAGTTGAGATCAGAGGTGGGACAGTGTACTATCAGATGCCTGGATATTTCTAGTAAGTATTCCTTGCATGGAGAAGGATCTATTATAGGAGATTGGAGGACTTGTGGCCTATATATTGAGGCCTAGGTAGTCCATGATTTTCATCTTTTGATTGAAGATCATCAGAGTATAGAGAGAGCAGGATAGCTTGAGAGTTGATTCTTTTTGTATTGTGAAGAGGATTTCCACTTGATTGATAATACATGGTTGGGGTTATATGCTAGTGCTTTCCCCTGGATATATCTTGTGTTATGTGTGATTATTTCTCTTGATCAATTATGCATGTTTCTACTTGATGTTGCTCATGAATTCGATTATGCTTCCGCTTAATGTTTTGTGGAAGTATAACAAGTATTATGCTTTAGGACGTTGCATATATCGGTTTGTTCTACAGGTGAAATTTCTACATGGTATCAGAGCATAGGTGATCGAGCAAGAATAGGATACTAGTAGGAGAAATTCAAGGTTTATTATTCGGGATATAGATCTCAAGTTCTTATCACATCTTTTTCATCGATGGCGTTCTATGGTTTGAGGCTTGAGTATGCCCTTGATGGCAGCTCAAACTATATAGCTTGGAAGGATCGCATGGAAGCAGTTTTGGAAGATAATGGCCTTAAGGATTCCATTGATCAAGAAATTCCTAAGCCTACTGACAAGACTGAGCAGGTGGAATGGAGGAAGTGTGTGGCTAGAGCTAGGAGAATTCTCTTGGAGGGAGTGTGAGATCACATTGTCTTGAGCCTCCATGGGAAGGAGACTCCGCATGCAATGTGGAAAACATTGAAAGATTTATATCAGAATAGCAGTGATCAGAGGAAGCTGGCACTGAAGGACAAACTTCAAAAGATCAAGTGTGAAAGGGATGAGACGATCTCTATGTATCTAACCAAGCTCATCACATGCATGGATGAGCTTGCAAGTGTAGGGGTCGTGACATCAGATGAGGATATGATGAGTCTAACACTCCTTGGCCTTCCTAAGAGCTGGGATAGCTACCAAGACTCGGTGAATGGAAGGGAGAAATTGCTAGATTGGGAATGACTATGGTCGGATTTGATGTAGGAGGAGATCAGACAGAGCAACAGAGACAGTTCTTCATCCATGCATGATGAGGAGAACTGTGCCTTAGCGAGTAAGGCAAAGAGGGGAAGGAGAAGCTTTCTCTTTCTGAATCTAGTTCTTCCAATGATGGGAAGAAGGTTGACAAATTGAAAGTGCGATGATTTCATTGTCATGAGGTGGGCCATTATGCTGCAAATTGTCCACGGAGGAAATCCAAGAAGGGATCTGGGGAAGGATCTAAAGGTGAGGCATTTGCTTCACAGTTTGAGTTGGATTTCACACTCTTCACATGCATGGTTTCATCCATGGTGGGAAGTGGTTGGTTTCGTGACAGTGGAGCTTCTTTCCACATGACCGGTGATAAGCGTTTATTCAGTACTTTGGAGGAGAAAGATCTCCAGATACTCTTAGTGATGGGTAATGATGAGAATTATAGTGTCTCAGGTGTAGGCACTGTTATTTTTCAGAGGGAGAATGGAGCTCGTCTTACCTTGACCGATGTCAAGTATGTACCCGGACTGAAGAGAAATATGGTGTCAATCGTGATGCTAGAAGATAGAGGCTATGATGTAGTCTTCAGTAAGGGAAAGGTTTTCCTTAGACACATCATCACTAGACAGGTGAAGTATATTAGTTCATGAGTCAAGAACATGTATGCTCTTAAGGTTCAAGATGCATGTAAAGCCTTAAGAACCAAGGCAACTAATGGAGACTTAGTGGTTGAGAGGGAGAGTAAATTACCTCTCAACATGCAGCGCCAGAAGAAGTCTCAGACGATTGTGGAGGAACCATGATTGGTGCAGCAGCTTCAAGAGATTATGGAGCAGCCACAATAGGGGAAGCTAAGTGGAGATCAAGTAGAGACATCTACTCATGCAGAGACCTCCAGTATGGGGAAACTTCAAGCCAGGTGGGTAGAGGAATCGCATGAAACCATACCTCCAAGTAGGAGGTGGGGCAATGTAGAGTGATTGTCCCAAGGAGGAGGGGAAGGATCCTTGAGGTACCCAACCTCTTGGATGACACCTTGCTATGAGAGCCCCAATGTGGAGTAGTAGGAATTGACTGATTGAGTAGACACAGATGTGGATGGAGCAACAGAGAAAGCTACAGTGCAAGGAATCCCAGGACCAAGCAAAGCATGCAAGCTGTAGCAATGCAAGAGGCACAAGTGTGTTGCATAGTGCAGGGTAGCACAAAGAAGGGTGCAATGGTGCAAGATGCATGGAGATGTTACTATAGCGCAGAGGTTAGATAGGGAGCACTTGTCAGCAACAGGTAGAGCTTCATCATCAGAGTATGTTTCTAGCCCAAGAGAGTGGTCAGTTGGGAGTTTTTTTTCCAAGTGTTGTTGGAGCAACCACACTTGGTAGATATGTTGCATGCAAAACATTCCAGAGTTACAGGATTGGGTTCAAGAGGAAGCCTTTCTTGTTGAGAGGGAGTGTTGAAAAATGTGCAACAAGAAATGCTAAATTTAGAAAGTGCTAAAAAGAGATCTGCTAAAAATAACATGTTTAAAAATAGCAATTTGGCCAATGAGCATTTTTGCCACCTTAGGTGAGAGGTGAAACTACTAAAAATAGAAACTTCTAAAAATATCATTTCTGGGTCCCTTCCTATTTTTAGCAGTCCCTGGTCTAACTATAGGAAGTAAAAACGAATTTGGTCTTACCAGCAGTTTAAATATTAATTAATTAATCTCCATGAGTTAATTAGTTCTGGAAAATTAAACTTGAAGTCTTTGTGAGATCATGCAATTATTTTCTCTCTTGATTTATGAATTTATCCCTTGACTAAAGGAGATAAGGTTCAATACTATATTGAGAGGATTAGTTGACTTAGTTTAACTTTGTCAAGGCTAGTTAGATTAATTTAACAAGTTGTTAATTAATGAGATATATTTTTTTGATGCTTGCATGCATGTGACAACTATTATTTTCAGATAACTATGTATTCTCTCATGAATAATTGATGCATGACAGTTCAAACAAAGACCCAGTTGAGATCAGATGAGGGACAGTGTACTATCAGATGCTAGGATATTTCTAGTAAGTATTCCTTGCATGAGGAAGGAATCTATTTTCTTCTATGACTATGTAGTTGGATGATCTGAAAATGGAATGTACTTGTTTAAGGGTGCAAGGTATCCATTTTCCATAATTTCAAATGTGAGTTATACACTCCAGGTGACCTCTAAAAAGGTGAAAACTTTTTATTTGTTATACAGAGATAGACTGTAGGGGCATTCACCGGACATGTCACCTCTAAAGAGAGGATGAGTTCCAGAGGCTACCTGGCCCTCTACAGGCTCTGCCTAAAGAAATAACAAAGTAGACACTTAGAAGTCTTTGACATACACATACATGAAGTTTGATGTCTTGCGGAATAAGACAAATAACGTTTTGCAGCTAAATAGGTGATTATGTGTGTATGCAAGTTATGTATATTTGTTGTTTTACACTTTATATTAGTTTTTTTTAGCATGTCATCTTCAGCAAATAAAGACATCAAAATGATAAAGCAGTTCACCCCTTCTGGGCTACATCTGTTGGACGAAGCCTCTCCAACTAGGCTTGTCCTCTTGTATTAAAAATGCTACAAAGACTAATACAAGAATATGAGTGTCTCAAAAGACATATCTGACTATAAATATAGAATCAGAAGATAGGAATTAGCTAAACATGCTCTTTCCCAAGCACTAAACAGTGAAATTGTACCTCATACAGTACTTTCCCCAATTGGCCCTGATGGCTCTTTAAACTTGCATGGAGAATTTCGAGTGAAGATGACCTCAATTGGTTGTGAAACCTCTACCATTAGACTCAGAAGGTAGAAAATAGTAGACGTAGGCTTTTGAATCACCAAAAATGGATGAACACAGCCCCCAAACAGCTCAAGCACTGAAATGGCCCTAGTGGCCCTGAAAGCTTCCCTAAAGCTAAACAGTGAGAAGAATGCCTCAACAGGAAAAACGAGCTGTAGAAATGGATTCAGAATGCAGAAAACCTTCAGGAATGACCTTCGTTCCACATTCAATGGCTACATAATTCCCAATGCAGCTCCCAAATGGATTTGGCTCTGGTGGCTGCTGGAAATTCCACGAAGCTAAAACACCTACAAATGACCTCATATCATTGTGAAACTTGTACCAATGGCTTCAGAAGGTCGAAGAGACCCAAAATCAAAAAACAATTCGTCCAAAATGGACTTTCCTAGCCAAAGTTATGGCCATTTACTCCCAACTGCCAGTTGCCCTTGAAAAAGTCCAGCTAACTGTAGTGGAGGCCCAGATAGGTCCGCCAATTATGGCGGGACCACCCAAATTTGGCGGTCCACCAAAAAATCTGCCAATTTGACTGTTAGTTAACTCCACATTTGGCGCGCATGTGACAGGGATAAGTGGCTGGAGGTTTGTATCAGATTCCGTGCAGGCGGTTAAGGGTTTAGGCCCATGGTTTAACGTTGTGGTTATATGTATGCGAAGGCTAGCCCTTAAGGGCTGGCCCCCTTGGGCCCCGCTCCAACCTATTTCAAAGCTTATGAGTAATTTTTCCCATGCCATAAACAAGATCTATCCGCATGGCGTGTTGGTAAAGCGTAGAACTTGTGGACTGTAGGTCGCGGGTTCAATACTCCATTTGACCAAAAATTTTGGAAATGCACCCATATATACTGACATCACCTCAGCCACATGGCGGCCTTGGGCTTGCCACCTAGCAACCTGTGATTGGCTGCCCAAATAGAATATTCTTTGGAATATTCTAAAGAATATTCTATGGAATATTGTTTTTTTTATGTTTTTGAAAAATATTCAAAATTTAAGGGTTATTGGGCGATTTTGTTTTTGGCATAACTTTCTCATACGGCGACTGCTTTTCGAACCGTTTACGGTGCCGGAATCAAGAGGACGAGCTCTATCCATTCGTTCATATTCAAAATAGTTCTAAGCACTTTCAATTTTGACCATTTTACGACGCTTAGTCCTGAGCTCCTGATCATTGGACCTGAGATGACAACATGTATGATTAGGCCAATTTACAGCTTATATATTGAGCCCTAGGTAGTCCATGATTTTCATCTTCTGATTATAGAGAAAGCAGGATAGCTATTGAGCTGATTCTTTTTGTATGTTGTTGAGGATCTCCACTTGATTGATAATACAGTGTTGGGGTTTTATGTTGGTGCTTTCCCCAGTGATATATTCTGTGTTATGTGTGATTGATTCCTTCTTATCAGTTATATGTGTTCATGCTTGATGTTGCCCATGGTTGATTAGCTTCTGCAAAGTTTATGGTAGATGTAGATCTAGTATTATGCTTTAGTACATTGCATATATCAGTTTGATCTGCAAGTGAAATTTATACATGATATCAGTGAGCTAGCTGATTTGTAGAGAAAATTCTACAATTATATAGCCAAGTCAAGGAATGAGGGTCTTATTGTTGAGGATAGGGTGTCATGGATAATTAGAGTTCCCGACGAATATAGGTCATCACATATCACCTTGATTGTGACTTTAGAGAAAGTGAAGAGTGGGCACATACAAGAGTACAATTCAACCATTGGTGTAGTAGTTACAACAACTTTGGGTCATTTGACTTGGGTGATGCTTGAGAATTATTTATTTAGGGTAGGACCTTTATTCATGAATTGAGCTAAAATGACTGAAAGGAAATAAATGTAAACATAATTGAATGTAGGGCTGAAAATAAAAATGAAAGAACACGACTAAGAGTTAAGTGAAAATAAAACAATAAGGAATGGGACAAGAAAATATGTTACAGGGGTAGGACAATAGCTACAAAAGATGCTAGATGATGTAGAAATTGAGGTCATTGACATTCATGGGAAGGGGTTCAATCCTTGCCTCTAGGGTTTGTAATCAGTATGTGTGTTGGCAAATTTTCACCTTAACTTGAAATGGTCCAATCCATAGGGTTTGAAATTTTGTGTGTTTTCCTTTGTCCTCATGAGGTTTTCCACACTTAAGGAATAGGTCACCTATCTTAAACTCTTTATTTCCTATATATTTATTATTGAACCATATCTTGATTCATTCTAGTGTATGGAAAATTTCTCCCTATCCTTCCATCTCTCTTCCTCCATTTTGAGTAGATTGTCAATTTAGTTTTGTATAGTAAAACAAGGTGTCCCCCGAGACTCTTGTGACAACTGGAAGGTGGGTAAGTACAAATTTGGTGGAAAGATGGATTCTTTCCCATACACTAGGAAATAAGAGGAGGCCCCAAGAGATAGTTTGGGGGTAACACGGTCAGCCCGCAGGGAATTGGTTAGGGTGTTGTGCTAGTTCCTTTGGTGTGACAACAAGGTTTTATTGATAATGCATATTAGGTTTTTTGTTGGTGGAATCTGTTAAGCCATTTCCTTAGAGGTAGTAATTAGTTGAATGTTTAGCTATAGGGTGAGTAATTTATATATAAAATGGTCACACATGCAAAGTTTAGAGAGGTCATTAGGTCATAGGCTAGTTCTAGTCACAAAGTTGGCATTCAGGTAGCTCGCAACCTAGTGACCTAGCTACCTCAAAGGTAGAGGTCAAAAAGTTATGAGGTATAAGGGGTCACAATGTTTGAGGTCGTGTCTGTGCCTATGGTACGACCTGACGACTTTAAAGCTAGATTTCATTGAGTCCCAATGTAAAAAAGGTCGCAAAGTTTGAGGTCAGGTAGATAAATAAGGTGAAACCTAGCGACCCAGACCAGTAAGAATGTACTTTAGAAAAAGGGGGGTCGCAAGTCACTATTTTTCACCTTAACCAAGGTCTATTTTTTTTTGCGACTTGTGACTTTGGGGAAATATAAACTTTAAAGCTTGCAAACTTAGAATTTTCTAAGGGGTTGAAGGGAACTTATTCTATTAACAGGATGCATAAACCAATTTAAGATGTAGATAGAGGATAAAATTTGAGTCAAGAGGGCTCCAAAAATTTTGAAGGGTAGAAATTTTGGGGGTTGTTGCAGCAGCTACAATAGGACATTAAAATATTTTATTTATAGCTCACGCTGATTTTTTGCTATTACTATATTTTTTTATAGATATACATGTCAACTGAACATAGATTGAGTTACACATCATATAATATCAATAATATCAATATTTAAATGGCTTATATCAAATCCATATTATATAGTGAAGGAATTACATATCTCCCTCATACTGTTTTTTATTTTTTATTTTTTACTTTCAATTATTTGATATCTCTATATAAAGTTTATATAAAATTACAATGAAAATTAAAGTATGGCCCACATTGATTTTTTTTGTCATTAATATTTTTAAAAATTTAATGCAAGTATTATTAATTTGTATTTTTAAATGTAATGTTACATGACAACATCTCCTTAATTTTGGGATGTAGAGCACCTCATATCGCAAAAAGATATAATACACCTTGGAGGGATGAAGATGGGGATGAGGTGAAATATTATAAAAAATAATAATATAATGGTGTGGGTTGTAGAGATATTATGGAAAATATAATATGAGGCAAGGGGAAATATTTCGAAAAGTATAATATCATGGTCGAGGTGGGGAGAAATATTAGAGAAAATATAATATAACATTATATTTCCTATAATATGTTTCTTGATATTGCATTTTATATAGTATTTACCCCCACCCTCACCATTGTAATGAGTGGGGACTGTTAGAGAAAACATAATATAATATTATATTTTCTATATTTCTCCCACCCCCACTCTCATCATGAGAGGTGAAATATAAGAAAAAACTATAATATATAATATAATTGTGGGAGTGGTGGGGATAATTCTTGAAGGAATATCCACAGTTCTTATAGAAGTAGGCAAAAACACTCATTGGTTTAGAGGAGAGAAGAAAACATGAAGAGATTATATGGAGGCAGAAATCATCAGTTTATTTTCTAAGAGAAGGGGGAAAACTCAGGTTTATTTCTTAAATCTATTATCAAACATAAGCACTGCAACCATATCTCCTATCTCATGGACAGTTTGGGTTGGAAATTATTAGAGCATAGGGATTGAAGATAAGCTCATTTCCTTTTATTACAACCTAATGATAGAGCCTATGCATAATCAAATTGCGAAAATTAGAATATAAATTGGGAACATACCATATCTTGCCAAGGAAGAGAGAAATGAAGCCCTCATGAGAAACATCCCTGGTCAAGGTAGAGGAAGTTGTAATGACTATGCCCAAAAAAAAATTCTTGGACTGAATGAGTTCACAATGGACTTCTACCAAACATGTTGGCCATTCTTAGGCTAGGAAATCCTAAAAGAAATAGAAGAATCAAGGTAATGAACCTCAACCCTCTCAACTCTTAATGCTACGTTTCTTACTCTTATTCCCAAATTAGCTAAAGCTATTGAAACAAACAGTTTTCGGTAGATTTCCTTATGCAATTTTATTCACAAAATCATTTCAAACATTATTCCTAATAGGCTAAAACCATTGCTACCCCCCTCATATTTGAAGAGTAGACAGATTATGTGGAAGGCATGCAAATCCCAGATGACATTGTGGTGGTGCATAAGGTCATCCACACTTTAAAGAAGACCAAGAAAGCATGTATGTTCATTAAACTAGATATTTCAAAAGTATTTGGAAAACTCAGTTGGTCGCACTTATACAATGTTTTAAAAGATTTTTTCTTCTCTAATGTGTACACTACTTGGGTGGGTTCTCTTTTCTCCTCTATTTTTTTATCCATCATGGTAAATATCTCCCCTTCCACGCCCTTCAATCCTTCTAGAGGTATTTGTTAAGGAGACCCCCTCTCCCCTTTCTTATTTATACTACTTGGGTAAATCCTAAATCAATCCCTTAAAGTTATTTTTTCTTTGTGATCCATTAAAGGCCTTTAATTTTTTGGCTGAAATGTCCCTATTTCCCTCAGTAGCTCACTCATGATACCATTCTCATTGGAGTTCCCACCATTAGGGAAGCTCTAGTAATGAAAATTGTCCTAGATAATTTCTGTGTTTCTTCTAAAACTTATAAAAATCAATCCAAATCCAAATTTATTTTCTAGGACACCCATTTGGTTGTCCAATCTCACATCTTTGAGATTCTTGGTTTTCAAAGGAGCACTCTCCCATCCAAATACCTTACTGCTATATTAGTTGATAATTCTCTTAGAACTAAACACTAGAAAATTATTCTTCAAAATCTTATAGGCAATTTAAACTTGTGGACATTTTTCTCTCTAAATATTGCTGATGTATTGGTCCTTTTAAAATTAGTTTTGTAGGCTCTCCCATCCTATCATTTTTTAGCCCTAGTGTCTCCCAAAGTGGTCCTTAATTCCATAAAATTACTTGAGTGATCATTTATCTAGGGTGATGCTTGATTAAAAAGTAAATGGGATTTTATTTCTTGTGATAAACTATGCTTACCCAAATTCAAGGAGTTGTTAGCCTCATGACATGGAACTCATCAATAAGGCCCTTGGGGAAGAACCCTAGTGGATATGGATCCAAAAAAATGGTGGAGAATTATTGCAAAATTTTTGGAAACATGCATATAAAAACAACATATTCCCTCAACAAATAATTCTCTCTCAAATCGAATCTGAGTACTCTTCTATCTAGAACAAAGTTAATAGTAGTATGTAATTTATTCAATATCATAGTTTTTGGGAAGTTCGAAATGGGGAATCAACATTATTTTAGGAACAGCATAGCAACAACTCCACAAGATCAATGAAAATATGATAGTGCTAGAAACCATGTTGATGTTTCTTCTTGTCAAGGAAAAAGGTCAACCTTGTAGGGTCGTTTTCCATAATCCCTCTTCTTTTTTAAATAGGCGGTTCTCTTCTACTATAGCACACATATAAGCTAAATATGAAATATTGAACATTTAACTCATGAACCTATGAGAGGACCTATTTTTCTTAAAAAATAAAATAAAATATAGAATAAATTAATTTCTAATAATCTCATTCCAAATTGATGTCCTTAAGCATATGTCCACATTTACATAGAAATATTAAATGATATCATGAATATGGAATCACAAGGGCATATGAAAACATTTGCAATATCCATACTTCTTATTTGGATGTTTTAGAACCACAAATAAAATGATTAATAAGCTCTACGTGATAGTCAAAAAATAATATTATGAACTTGAAATCTTAGAATAAAGTTTAGTGCCTAAAGCATAGTTCAAAAAATCTTGCTACTTAATCATAAATGTAAATGCATTCAAACCTTAATGGTATTGATATTAGGATCTTGTGGACCAACGTCAATAATCATAAATGGTACCTGGAAGAAAAAGAGAAAATACAGTTAGGAATTTCCTTTAGAAAACATGAAACAAGTTCAATGAAGTCAAAGTAATCCAAGACTAAGAATATAGAAGGGAATTGTTTCAGAAGAAAAACAACGCACACAACATTACATAAGGATAAAATGTGGGATGATTTATCCCTCTTGTTTTCAAAAAACCTCTAGTATATATGGGTACATGGAAGATCATTATCCCAATTGCTTCGGTAGTTATTGAGGATTAACAATTTATTTTAACAATTGTTGTAGCCATTCTTTAATATATTCTTTCATGGGGGAATCATTATATCTTACTTTACATGTAGCTCAAAGATTGCCTCCTGAAAATCACACGCATCTAATTGTAGGTTCTAAATTCTTGATAATTGGTCTTCATTGTCATTGACAAAGGTAACAACTGCTTTTTAATTTGGGCCTCCAAAAAATATGTTAAGTTGTCAAATTCAACAACTAGTGATGCTTTAATAATTTATAATTCTTCTTTTAACACATCTATTTGAATCATCATGGATTCTATGATTAATCGTGGTCCCTGAAGGTCCTTGAGAAATTTAAGAGCTTGAGGAAAAGTGTTACTTCTATGATCCTCTTTATTTGAACAATCAATGATATCTTCCTTCAATATTTAATTCTACAAACCCATCCAATGCTAATTTTCTTTATACATTTCAGATTGGGAAGGTTTTGTTTTTTTGTTTGAAAATAATCTAAAGAGCTGAATTTATTCACAAAGGTGGATAATTGATTATCAATAAAATGTTGATATTCCTAGAGATATTTCCTCAAACATTCAGCAAATGAACGAATCCTCCGAGATAAGTTCCTTAGATCGAAAGAAATTTTGCATACTTCCTCAATAATTTACATTCACTTTATAATATTAGCTACAACATATAATATGACATTATTTAGTAGGTGTGTTTCTTTCTTAACTGTTTTGGGTTTGTCGAGGATAATGACTACAATCTATGATCCTTAAATAATCAACAAAGTCATAAATAATGGAGTAGGATTTACAGTTTCTTCAAGCTCATTTATCCACTTATTAAGCTTTATATTTTTTTGTCTTTTATTCAGTAATGGAGTGTGTAAGGGGCTCACTATACTTCGAATAAATTTTAAGAGATCCATGGGTTCAGGTCCGGAAACATAAACTTTAGGCTTCCAATGGATAATCACCTTTTTATTTCAAACTTTAACTTTTTCAAATAACAACTTCTTAGTTGCCTTGTCATATTGGGTGTTATATATAGCTAGGTATTGATCCTCAAAGGTAACCAATTATTTGAAAACAAATTCTTTGATCATTTTTCTAGGTTTGAGTCATATGATCTATAACCCAATTAGGCATGGTGGTATTATCAACTTCTATATAATTGGGTCCTTCTATAATTTGGGACCCTTTCTTGGTGGAACTTTTACTCTTCGATGAATTAGTAATGTGCGAATTTTCTAAAGTCACTTGTGGAGATAGCTCCTCTCCTTTTCCTCCACCAAATTTCCTATCATTACTCTCTCCTCCAATTTGGATAAGATCTATTTCCTATGACTAGACAAGGAAATTGGGAAAGACTATGGTGTTGAAGCTGACTAAGTAATAGTATACTTTTTACCTCTTTGTTTAATTTTTCCTCATGTATTAGTGCTAGTTTCAATGGTTTCTTCTATAGAAGGGATGGGCACTTCCTTCTATTTGGGTGAGCTTCTATGACTTTCTCCACTTTCTTCAGAGCTTCGAGTGAACGAATTCCCATATTTGATGATAGATAGATGCTTTGAAAATATTCCTTAAGGGTTGAATATTTGGATAGGTTTTTCTTCAGACAAGTTTAAATAATTTAGTTCCTAAAAAATTTCTTCTAGATGATCATAATTCCTCACATTAATCTCCCTAATGGTAAATTGTAGAGAAATGAATTGCTTTTTCTTATTTCTTTCAAATAGAAGCAACCATAGGTGGTACTTTCTATAAATTTCAGCAACAAAACATCTATCTAGCACAAACGTGGGTAGAAAGAAAGGTATATCTTGAAATCCATAAATTATCTCTAAGGCATGGTCTTCCGTCTCTTCCTATACTCCCTTTCCCCATATTAAAGTTTGTGCTTCAGTAGAAATTCTCTAGGGCTCTCACCTAGGGAGCATGTAATCAACCTCTTTAACAAATACATCTCGATTTTGACAAAAATGGAATAAATCCTTATGTTTCCATAGCACAAGATACTATAATTGCATTGGATCCACATCTTTATTCAAATTGATTTTATGTGGTAGTATTTCAAAAGTATCGCATGAGAAAAGAACCATTGCTGGAGAGGTAGTCATAAAAAATATTCGAGTATTGAAAAAATTCACTAAGTGTAAGGAAACATCATTTGAGATGACCTTGTCCTAGACGAAGATGACATCTCTTTTGAAAGAATAATATAATACATATAAATTGGCATGGGAACTATTGTTGTTGTTTCCCTTCCCATTAGTCGTGTAAAAAACCAACATAAATCTCTACATTTCTCTGTGAATATGGAAATATCAATAAAAGAGATATTGGGTGGGATTGGTGCTGAGTGCGGTAGGAACTCTTGGATGATATTCATCCCAAATCCCTAAGAGTCCATAGAAGCATTAGCTTTAGATAATTTGAGTTACTTGGTGGGCCGTGGAAACTTAAATATTTTCCTCAAGACCTTGGGGGTGAAAGAAATTGGATTATTTTTAATGTCGAGCTTAACAGTCCTAGTATTTGGTCAAAATATATACCAAAAATGTAAATTACCACTTTGATGTCAAATAATTTAAGAATTCATGCAAAATTCACTATCTATGTGATCAAAATTTTGTTTTTCTACCTCTCATTAGGGGCAAAATTCAAATACCAACTATAAATTGTGGACTAGTGAAAGCTCTTATCAAGGTGTATGAGTGAACTAATTGTATCTCCACAAAATTCCTCTTTATTTTTCATCACCATCTATTCAATGTACTTAGAAATTTATATGGAATCAATAAATCTTTAGTGGAGCTTACCTATTAAATCGTCATGCTTTGGTACAATTAATAGGATGTTATTATCTTTCACACCACTCCCATTGGGCCCTGTGATACTATAATGGGAATTTAATGCTTATGGATGCTCCCTTTGTGAGATGATGGGGAGTAATTCACTTAGTACAATATCAAGAATTGGAAGAGCTAATGACATTATACCAAATTAAGCACTTCCTTCACCTTAAGGATCTGACTTCCTTAAATGGGCTCTTAATTAACCTCGATGTGAGCAAATGGAAGTTTTAATTAAAGGAGTTGAAGTAAAACTAATGAAGTGGCCTCCTAATGTGTCACACATGAAGAATTATCATGTACAACATTCAATTATTTTATAGGAATGGGTGTGTGGAAGGCAACAATGTGAGGGAGTGAAGGATGTGTGGAGGTACTAAGATGTGTGGAGAAAACATGTGTAGAAACATGGTGTACAGGAAGAGTAATATGTGTGAGGGAACATATGGATGAAAACCTTATGAACACTAGAATTTTGGATTGGAATTTTAGTGAAGAGAAGATGTGTGAAAGGGAGAACTAGTGTGGAGAGATAACTTGTGTAGGTTTTCCTCGCATAGAGCCATGAGAAAATGACTAGGTATGGAGCTTGGTTATAATGTACAAAATTTGGATAAAATTTTAACAACCTTGGGTGAAAGTTTCATATAATAAAGGATATTATATGAAAAATAAGATCAAGGTCATGGGATACATATTCAAAGCCGAATGGAGGGGGGGGGGGAATTAAAGTGGGAATCACTTATGGTTTATTGATGGCTAAGGAAATTGGAAATGGCATTGGCAAAGGCAAAAGGAAATAAATGGAAATTAGTTAAAGGAATAAAAGAACATAAGAGAAAAGTAAGATGAAGAGAAAAAAATATGCATGCTAAGGGAAATTAGAGAGAAAATAGAGGAAAGAGAAAGAAAAAGGAAAAAGGAAAGGAGGAGAGTAGACATGAATGATAAAAAGGCACCAGAGAAACAGTTCACATCTTTTGTCACTTTTATCTTGGGATCAATTTTAGAGAGAGAGAGAGAGAGCTCCAGGAGTAGAGGAAAGCAAAGGAAAGCAAGGGAGTGCAAGGAAAATCTTAGAGTAACACCTACAATAGGAATACCTTGAAGGTAATAGGTTGCATGTGTGATTTCCTTGAAAATATTTTGTGCATGGCACATGCATTTGGTTGTTTGGTTCATTTGTTGTCATTGTCATGGGATTTCCCTCTATTGATAGTGGTTTCAGTCTTGCCTTGCCATTTCCTGGATAGCCATGGTGTGATGGGATTCATTTTTTGGTTGAGCTTTAGATTTCCAAAATATTTTGGATCCAGGTAAGGTGGTCTTAGGAAAATCCCAAGGGTTGGGGGGGGGTGAGGGAGATGGTTTTCTCCCTGAAGCACTTGACAGGTGGGTTGGGACAAGAAAATTCCTCTAGGTATGGTGAAGAAATTTGAGGCATCCAATCTTGTGTTGGTTTGGTGATTTGTGGACTGGTCTAGGTGAAACCAATGTGGTTTAGGGTTGAGGTGGTTTATCCTCTGTAATCCCTAGTTGGTTTTTCTTTTATCCCACGAGACCCCACATTCGTGCTTGGAATATGGCATGGGGGTGATTGGTTGAAAGAGCGATTTGGTTCAACCCAATCTATGGTCAGTTGGTATATGGAAGTCCCTAGATTTTGCATATGTATTTATGTGTTGATCCCTATTGATAATAATGAGCACAAGTTCTGATATTTATATATGATCTTTATGACTGGTTTGTCATGGTTCTATCTTGGTTAAATGTTTCTTACATGCATGCTTATGTTTCCAATTTTATGATGTACTTTTTTATGGACCCATTCCATGGTTTAATGCATTCTTGGTTAATTAATAAAGCATAGGCTAACGTATGGTATTGCAATTATTCATATAGGGAAGCAATCCTTTTTGGCGGTTCTTTGACGAATCTATGCATTTATGGCCTATAGGTACCTTGACTAAAAAGTGTTTGTTTAAATTATTTCCATGTACTTATTAAGTTTGAGCATGGATTAAGTCAAGAACAATGATTAATGACTCATGTATGTGATTGACATGATTCGAAGGATTCTAGATAGTTTTGGGCTGTTGGCCTAGAACTGATCCCAAAAATATGGTTGAAGGCTTCTAGTCGTACCCTCTGAACAGGAAAATTTTGGTTGCAACCAAATGGAGGAAAGCATATGCATGCGGCTGGAGCTCTCTAGCTGTAGGAAAAACTTGGCATGTGTGTGGCTATGAGGTAGATTCTAGTAAAAAGAAGATTGAACCTATGGTATGATCACAAGAGGTTGTTGTCTGACATCTTGGTGATTTGGCATCCTTGAGAGGTATAAGTAAGTTTCCATTTGTAGACACCACTTCCATAACTAGAATTTGGAGGTTGGGTCATGTCATAGTATCTTTGTTCTCACGTTTTCCCTATAGATATTATAAAAGCAGGTAAATGTGGGGTGGGGTGGTTACTAGGAGGTATCTGAGCAGTTATGTTCCCTACAAACCTTTCTCTAGTGCCAGTATTATAGAGTGGTATCAAACCAAGGTTTACAATAATGGAACTCATGAAAATGATTAAGGTTATGATTTTAGTTATGTATTATTGTCATGCATGAATCATGATGATTATATGATGCTATTATTATATATATTCATCGTGCTAATCCGGACTGACTTATGTAGATGAAATAGCCCCCCCTAAGATACATTGAGGTATGATTTTAATGATTCTTTTTATTTGGTTTATCTAACACGACATGCTTGCCGAAAATAGAAGATCAAATATGAAGAGAAAAATGGTCGATTATAGTTCACATTACTCATTGTACAAACCTAAAGTGAATTCAGTGGAATGGGAAAAGTCAGTTGAGCAGCAAGGAGAGGAATATTCTCCTGGTCTAGTAGGTACATTGAGGAGTCTGAGGGTAGATATTAGAAGTTGCAAAGTAGATAATAACATGTTGACTGAGGCATAGGAAAGGTTTTCTAAGGCCCAAGAAAAGAAATTTTAAGTCAATGTAGTGATTATTCATAGCCTTTCAGACTTATAGAAGTAGGGATAAATGGGGATCAATCATGGGGATAGGTATGAGGAAACAAATAATGGGGCATATGGTAGTGGGTCCTAGAAAGGGTAAAGGTTATTCAGGTATGATACAATGAGGAGTGGAAATTTTTTTATTACACCTAATAGGAAGGCTGGTATGCATGGGTTTTATTCTAGCTCTTCTTCCAGGAGACATCATTGCCATTACCGCTAGCATCATAGGAGGAATGAATATTTTTCGAAGGAGTTCAAGAAAGCCAAGCCTCCTACTTGGGATGCAAAAATTCTTTAGATTGCATGACTAGTCAAAGAACATGAAAGCCAAGATAGCAAACTTCATTCTTAAAGGAACAACAAATATTTGGTGGAAATATCTCAAGAATGTCAAAAACACATATTCCATTAACTTTGAAATTCGATAGTTGATCTAGAGTTTTAAAATAACTAAAAGACTCAATTCTAGTGATATACTTGTAATAATGTTTTTCCAAGTTTAATGTAGTATGTGTTTGAAGGAATTAGTGATGAGAAGCTAACTTAGGGAGAGTTTGAGGAAATCTTCATGAAGAATTACCTATATGAGAGATATATTGATGGAAAGGCTAAGGATTTTTATGAACTCAGGATGGGTCCCATGACATATGAAGAGTATTCAATTAGATTTCTAGAGTAGCTGAGGTATGAACCATATCTCAAGGATGAGAAAGAAAAGATTCAAAGTTTCATAAGTGGATTACCATTTTCGTTTAAAGATCATATTGAGTTTGATGAACCTTTGTCAATAGAGGAAGTTATCTAAAAGTTAAAGCATTATTATGAGCAGTCAAAGCATAAGCATGAGTTCAATTGTGACTAGAAAGGTAATGAGAAGATGAAAGGAAAATGACCTAAGAAGCGAAGAAGATCTCATGATACAAGTGAGAAAGAAAATGCAACCCCTCCTAAGAAGTTTAATATAGCTGAGAGAGGACATAGGTCCCAGCATGGAGAGCAGAAAAATAAAGGAAATGGCAGGGAACTATTGAAGTGTTAGATTTGTGGTAAAGACCACTGCAAGAAGGATTGTCTATTATACCAAGGTAGCAGACCATAGATTTACAGTGCTCAGGAGGCACATACAGTTGGGGATGTAGGCCATAACATTCTCCGTATTTATGTAGCATTGGATAATAAGTAGGAAGACCATAAGGAATCTACTATTGAGATGGAAGGTAAGCTTTGTGATCAAGTTATTTCTATGTTGATTGATCTTAGATCTAATTATAGCTATGTTAGTCTTGAGATGGTGGATTAGTGTCGTTTGAATAAAGAAGTGCATGTAGAATCTTGGTTGGTGTAGTTGGCTACAGGGACCAAGAAAAGAGTTCAACATTGGGTAAGATATTGTGCATTTGACCTTAATGGCATGCCTACATCAGTACATCTCAATGTGCTTCCTTTGGGATCGTGTAAGATGATTTTGGGTATGGAATACATGTTTACTCACTGGACCAATATGGATTTCTATGACAAGGCCATTGAGTGTCTGGATGATGATGGAGAAAAGAGAATCTTGCAAGGAAAGAAGTAGCCTACATCATTGAGAATGGTTGCAACTATGCAAGCTAAGCATAGCTATAGGAAAGGGTGTGTATTGTTTACAGTTCATGTTTCCAGTGACAAAGGGAAAGATGTTGAGGATGATGAAGTCTTGAGGAAGTATCATGTATTGTAGTAGTTTTAGGATGTGTTTCCTACAAATATTCCATAATTTCCTCCTCATAGAGAGGTGGATTTATCTATTGAGTTGGTACCATGAGAAACACCATCAATTAAGGCACCATACATGATGAGTATTTTGGGTTTGGTGGAGTTGAAGTTACAGCTTAAAGAAATGTTGGATATGGATACATAAGGCCAAGTGTGTCTCCATGGGGTGCACCAGTGTTATTTTTAAAGAAAAAGGATGGTACTCTCTAATTGGGCATTGATTACATGCAGTTGAACAAAGTGACTATTAAGAAGAAGTACCCATTGCCTCATATTGATGATTTGTTTGATAAAATTAAGGGAGAAGAAATATTTTTGAAGGTTGATTTGAGATTGGGATATCATTAGGTGTGCATCAAAGAAGAAGACATCGACAAGACTGATTTTCATGCAAGGTATGGGAACTATGAGTTTGTGGTGATTCTTTTTTATCTTACCAATGCTCCATCCACCTTCATGTGTGTTATGAATAGTGTGTTACGTCCTTATATGGACAAGTTTGTGATAATGTTTGTTGATGATATATTGGTATATTAAAAGAATGAATAGGAGCATGCGGAACACCTGAAAACGATACTGAGATTGTTGAGATAGCATTAGTTGTATGCCAAGCTCAACAAGTGTAGCTTCTTTCATAATTAGATTCATTACTTGGGACATGTTGTTTCCAAGGAAGGGATAAAAGTGGATCCAAAAAATATTAAGGCTGTCGTGGAGTTACCAACTCCAAGGAATGTGGACGAGGTCAAATCATTCATGGGATTAGCAGGTTTTTATAGGAAGTTCATCAATAAATTATCAAAGATTAGTTATCCTATCACATATTTGCAGAGGAAAGGAAAGAAGTTCGAATGGACTGAGGAGTGTGCAACTAAGTTTGAGAAGTTGAAGCATTTGCTTACAAATGCTCTAGTCTTGAAGATTGGAGATCCTACTAAGGAGTTTGTGTTTCTACATATGCATGTAAGGAAGGACTTGGTGGAGTCTTGATGTAGGAAGGAAATTTGGTTTTTTATGAATCAAGGAAGCTAAATGAGTACAAGTAGAACTATGTGACTCGTGAATTTAAGTTTGAATCTATTATTCATGCATTGAATATGTGGAGACATTATCTCCTTGGTAGGAGGTTTATTTTGATGAGTGATCACCGTGGACTGAGGTACTTGTTTGACCAACCCAATATGAATGCAAGGAAATCTAGATGGTTAGCTACTCTTCGTGACTTTGATTATTAGATCAAGTTCTTCAAAATCAAAGAGAACCAGGTTGTGTATGCTCTCAGTAGGAGAGTGCAAGTGAATCATATTCCATCTATGAGCTCTTATGGAACAAATTTATAGGAGCAGATCTTACATGCAGGGAAACACGATCAGAAGTATCAGCAGTTGAATTAGAGACTGTTGTAGTAGGGTGAAGGAGATAGGAATGAGAAGTATCACCTCACATCAGATGGCTTTGTAAAATTTAGGAGCAAGATTTATGTGTTGGATAACAGCAAGTTGAAGAAGCTTATTTTGAGATAATTTCATGTCAATCCATCACCCAGGATATCATAAGGCTTTGATAGTTGTTAATAAGTCCTACCATTGCCTGTTTTGAAGAAAGAGGTGGTTGAGTTTGTTTCAAATTGTTTGGACTTCCAATAGGTAAAATTTGAATGTAATCATCCAAGTAGTTTGTTGCATCCTATTCTGACTCTGAAATGGAAGTAGGAGGTCATTTCCATGGACTTCATTTAGGGATTACCTAGGACATCAAGGAAGAATGATTTCAAAATGGTTGTGGTTGAAAGGTTGAGAAAGGCAACTCACTTCAGTGCAGTAAAGTATACTAATTCAACTACTGAGGTAGCTCAAATCTTCATAAGGGAGATAGTGATGTTGCATGGTGTTCATAGGAATTTATATTAGATAGAGATGCCAAGTTCACTTCCAAGATTTGGAAGGAGTTATTTGCAGGGTTGGGAATAGAGTTAGCCTTCATTACAACTTATCATTCGTAGAAATATGGGAAAATAGAGAGGTTTAATAGGATCTTTTAGGATATGTTGAAGATTTATGTCGTACATCAACAAAGGAAGTGAGAGGAGTATCTTCCACTGGTGGCATTTTCTTATAATAATGGATATCATGAATCCTTGAATATGAGTCCATTTGAGGTTCTCTATGAGAAAAGTTGTAATACTCTTATTAGCTAGAATAATCTAGTGAACATGGTGTTTATTGGACTAGATATGATAGCAAAGATGGAGTAGGAGGTGCATATTAATAAAAATAATTTGATGGAAACATAGGAAAGGAAAAAGAGTTATGCAGGTCAACATAAATAATTCAAGGAGTTTTAGGTTAGGGAGCATGTCTACTTACACAACAAGCCCAAGAGGAGCTCCTTGAGGTTTGGGTCATGTGCTAAGATTACACCTTAATATGGAAAGAATTTCAAGGTCCTTGAGAGGATTGGACGAGTCCCATACAAACTTGTACTGCCACCAACAAAGAAAGACCATGATGTTTTCCATGTGTCATTTCTTAAGAGATATGTGAAGGATGTTGATCATGTGATTGATTAGTTTGTATTAAAAGTGGAATGAGAAGGAGAGTTCCATCCAAAGCCTCAATGCATCGTATAGTGGAAACAACTCATGCTCCGAAACCAGGAAATAGAGCAGGTTAAAGTGCAGTGGAAGCACTTTGGGCCCAATGAAGCTACGTGGGAGATGGTTGATCAAATGCATTCATTATATCCTTATTTATTTGCTAGTTAAGAAAATGATTTTTTGGTATATATGTGTGTGTGTGGTTGTTATTCTAAATACTGCAATGAGTTGTGATATAAAGCTCCAATAAGCAGTATGTTTGTTTTGCTTTTAAGTAGGATATCATTGTAAATACTACAACGAGTTGTGCTATAAATCTAAAATAAGCAGTATGATTTGTTTTTCGCATTTTGTTGGTCATAAGTGTCATAGAACACTGAGGACAGTGTTCCCCCAAGGAGGAGGGGTTTGTAATATCCCCTGGTTAAAGTTTCATGTAATAATGGATATTAAAGGAAAAATAAGACCAAGGTCATGGGGCACATATTCCAAGATAAATGGAAGGGGGGAAATTATAGTGGACATCACTTATGGTTTATTAGTGGCTAAGGAAATTGGAAATGACATTGACAAAGGTAAGAGGAAATAAATGGTAATTAATTAAATGAAAATAGGAGAAAAGGAAGATGAAGGGACACAAATATGCATGTTAAGGGAAATTAGAGAGAAATTAGATCAAAATGAAAGAAAAAGGAA
>APFE030587143.1:0-22370 GCA_000404065.3 Pinus taeda
AGAGAATAAGATAAAGTTTATAGTCTAATATTATTATAAGCTAATAATATTTGACTGCTCTATAATTAGACTTGACAGTGTCACCGTTGTTGTCTAAAAATAGAAGTCCATCTATTTTTGCCAACTTGATCAATCATCCATTAACAGCAACCTGCAATCCATAGACATGATCCATATGTCTAAAAATAGACATAGTCTAAAAATAGACTTGCGCCAAAAATAGCCTGCGGGCCCACTTAGTGAGGGCGACTCTTTTCACTAAGCTCCATCATCTTGTTGCAATCTCAACAGACGAAGACCCTATGGAGATAACTACCTAATGTTCTTAGGTATGAACTCTCTTTTTGGTATGCCATTTACCTTACCTACTCCAAATATATGGAGCCTTATTGCTCTCAACGGCCCACATGATGTCAAATTCAACCTAGAACACATGGTGTTCCGGACGTCTCTCAATCAGCGCATCACCGGCTCGAGGGAAATTTTTGGCACTCACAGAAGCTATCCTTCCCTCACCAACAAATCAATTCCATCTACTTAGCTCAAGGGAAGGAGCCTTTTTGTTTACTGTTGCAGATGTGAAATCAGAAAACCAACTCACTGAAGGAGGAACAGTTTTTGTAAAAATCAATGTAAAAATCTCTGCAGCAAAGGCAAGAAAGGCCTGTTTTGTATAATTTGTGAAAAGAAAGCTTGGTGCTGGTACTGGAGCACTCTTCTCGCACCATCCATTTCAGTTTATAAATATCCTACTTTGAAGTAATAGAATCTATCTTATTTACAAAAAAAAAAGCCAACAAGTTCTCCAACTCTTAAAGGTTAACCTCACTCTGGTGCAGAATCGAATGAAACAACAAGCAGATTAGTATCGCGGTGAAAGAAGTTTTGAGGTACACGTCTGGGTATTTTTACAGCTACAACCATACAAGAAAATGTCCCACAAGAAAGCTAAGAAGGATAATAAATTATCACGCAGGTACTACATTCCTTACAAGGTGTTGCAAAATATTGGTACTATGGCATACAAATTGGAGTTGGCTACATCTTCCAGAGTACACCCAATTTTCCATGTTTCACGCTTAAAGAAGGTTATCAATGATAAGCTTCCAGTTCAAACAGTGTTGCGAGAACTTGATGAAGAAGGAAAAACCATATTTGAGCCTAAAGCAAACATGGAAACAAGAACCTGACAGCTGCGGAATCGATCAATTTCAGAGTATCTCATTAAGCGGAAGAACTTACCCATTGAAGATTCCACATGGGAGGATGATAATTTTATATAGAAGCATCTGGAACTACTCAAGAATTGAGGACAACACTTTTTTGAAGGAGAGGGGCATGCTAGGTCCCTATAATACTAGTGTAGCCCCCTTATCGGTATTGTCAGTGTAGCCCCCTTATTCTTATTGTTGTGCCCATGTTGCCCCCATATTGTGATTGTTGTGGCCCATAGAAGCCCATTATTGTTATTGTTGTGTCCTTACATTATTATTGTTATGTAGGCATTGATTATATTGTGACCCCTTCGACTGCTATATATACAAAGGAGGCATTGTCATTTGTATCATCCAAGAATTGTTCATTTATGTAATGTAAAGGAGGTCTCCCCCTCGAAGAGGATAATTTTCAAGTCGTTGATCTATCTATATGTGAGTTGGTTACATAACACCATCCACCTTCCATTTCCCCTCGTTTTCCAATATTATCCACCTCAACTAGGGGAAATCATTAGTAAATTGAATTATCTTGCACAATTATACAACAATTCATTAAAGATTAATCACCTCATCCCCTATGAGATATTGTTTTACAATATTTTCATCATTAGTCTAAGCTCCATAGGTTAGAGTCTTCCTTATAGTTAACTATCAATAGAACATGTCACCATCTCACCAAGTACCTAATTCAAGTTGACATGTCCTATGACCACCATAGGTTACTAAAACTGAATTTTCCACCAATATCATATCTCCACATCTTTTGGTTCCATATCTTAGTATGGTCCCTCATTTTCTAACATGGACAATGATCCAACACTCATCCCATTCATATCATCCTTCAATGCACTTGTTGGCACAAAAATATTAATAGGGTTGAGACACCGAGTTCGGGCACAAGGGCCAACAAAGCTCTATTGTAGTCTAGCACAACGTCGACATTTTCACCTTACCCAGGGCGGGTAAGGAATCTCACCCAAGGCATGCCATGACCTTAGTGAGATAAGGGTTGAAATCTGGTATAGGGAGGAATCACATAAGGGGTGCGTGAATCAAATACTAACTATGCCTTATACCAATGTTAAAAAACATTATTTATAAAATCTATGCCCTATACCAATTGAAAATAGTTTCCTTTGTGGCGACTGTGTGTGTCAAGGGGACCCATGATCCTAGAAAGGTGTCAAGATTTCCCTTTCCATAGAGTCTATTCATCACGACAACCATTAGTTGGTACACCTTTTTGAGATATTTTGTATTATAGATTGCATCTGACTTGAGCTTGAATTTAGTTGGCTCTGGCCACCATGATTTCAATCTTACAATTCTTAAAAAAAATTATTCTAACCATTAATTGCATATATAAATATGTAAGCAATAGTTTAAGATAGAAATACTATTTTAACAAAAACATTTCAACCAAACATTAAATTAGGAATTAATTTAGTTGGACTAAATAAAAGTAACTAACAATCAAACAACTCATTTAATAATTACATATTACATTTTATGATGAAAAATATCATTGAATAACGTACGAGAGAAATAATCTTGAGTTAAATCTTTAACACTAACTATGCCCCATAAAGACGCTTTAAAAAACACTATTTATAAAAGTGGTGCCCCATAAAGACGCTTTAAAAAACACTATTTATAAAAGTGGTAGGTCATTCTTTTAAATTAAACTTAAAATTTGAGGTCATTCTTTTGAATTAAACTTAAAATTTGGAAATATTTTAGAAGCCCATGGACGAGAGCAAAATCAATCTATTCATTAAAATATTCTCAAAATCTGTGTGCCTTACTCTTATTTTTTTTTCTTTGGGAATTGCAAATTCATTTTTTCACTTACACAAACGCATAAGTTTTTTCTAATGTTGTAGAGACATGCTAACACGAAATCTTATAGTTTACCATAAAATATCATTTTCTTATTTCCACGAATCTTCACCGAATCGTGATTATATAAGTAAAGCTATCTGTAATAGTTTGAAAAATGCGTTGTTCAAGAGCACAGCTGTAGTATTGGGATTCATCTTAGTTGTAGTAATTGGCGTAGTTAGGATCTGCCATGTGCTGCGGGCGGATAGTTCGGATCCTTTCATTTTTCTTTAAGGAGTAGTCTACCTAGGCGGTAGAATGGCCCGTTTTCTGGCACCGGCCGGAAAATCCTCCGGCTCCGGCCACCGGACGATTCCTCCCCCTCCGCCACCCTCCCCTACGCGCGCCACCCTCCTTCCCCTCTGCCACCCTCCCCTACGCGCGCCACCCTCCCTGACAGTCCTGACATTCCGTGGATCCGATCGCAGCTGTATCCTGACAGATCGGGGAGGAGCTGACATGGAGCTGGAATGTCAGGAACGGAAAGTTATTGCGATCCCGCGGTTGCTCCCTCCGACTGTTATTCATCCGAAGTAATCTGTCTAAGTTTTTATGAGTGAAGGCGGGGTTTTGATGGCGAAAAGTTCAGATCTTTTCTTGACGGATAATCTTGAAGGGGTAGGTCTATCACCGCTACCTCCCCCTGCTTCAGAGGAAGTACTATGAGAAAACAGAGAATATGGAGTGGAACCAGCACCTGCTGTTATGAAGGCTGATGTTCCTTGGTGTTCCAGAAGGGGAGCCATGTCAGAAGAGGATCGAGTTTTGAAATCTGTTATGGGGAACAAATTGACTCCAGAAAAGTTTGATAGGAGTAGTCTACCTAGGCGGTAGAATGGCCCGTTTTCTGGCACCGGCCGGAAAATCCTCCGGCTCCGGCCACCGGACGATTCCTCCCCCTCCGCCACCCTCCCCTACGCCACCACCATCCTCCCCCTCCGCCACCCTCCCCTACGCGCGCCACCCTCCTTCCCCTCCGCCACCCTCAGTCCTGACATTCCGTGGATCCGATCGCAGCTGTATCCTGACAGATCGGGGAGGAGCTGACATGGAGCTGGAATGTCAGGAACGGAAAGTTATTGCGATCCCGTGGTTGCTCCCTCCGACTGTTATTCATCCGAAGTAATCTGTCTGAGTTTTTATGAGTGAAGGCGGGGTTTTGATGGCGAAAAGTTCAGAGCTTTTCTTGACGGATAATCTTGAAGGGGTAGGTCTGTCACCGCTACCTCCCCCTGCTTTAGAGGAAGTACTATGAGAAAACAGAGAATATGGAGCGGAACCAGCACCTGCTGTTATGAAGGCTGATGTTCCTTGGTGTTCCAGAAGGGGAGCCATGTCAGAAGAGGATCGAGTTTTGAAATCTGTTATGGGGAACAAATTGACTCCGGAAAAGTTTGATGTTCTCAAAGATCAAATTGCAAATTTGATGATTAACTCAGCAGACGTTCTGGTGAGAGTAACGTTCCTAATTTTTTACAGGGCAGTGATGGAACCAACATTTGCCCAATCTATGTTGAGTTGTGCCAGTATCTAAGTACAGCGCTCCCTCAATTTCCACCTGAAGAACCGGATGGAAAACGAATAGCATTCAGGCGGATTCTTTTTAACACTTGCCAAAAAGTATTTGAAGGTGCAGATAATTTGCGAGCTGAAATCAAAGATTTCTCAGCCCCAGATCAAGAAGCCGAACGGCGTGACAAGGAAAATATAGTAAAGCTTCGCACTCTGGGAAACATTAGGTTTATTGGGGAACTTTTCAAGCAGAAGGTGTTACCTGAAAAAATTGTTCATCATTGTACTCAGCAATTGTTAGGCACAGATGCGAATTGTTAGGCACAGATGCGAAGGTTGGTCCAACTGAAGAAAATGTGGAGGCTCCTTGCTTGCTTTTGAATACTGTGGGAAAACAGCTTGAAAAAAACCCCAAGAACCACAGTATCGTTGATTCTTGTTTTGCCTCACTGAAGCAGGTAAGTAGCAATCAATGTCTTCCATTTCAAACGAGATTCATGGTTGGGAAGGTTCTTGATTTGCGTGCTAATAACTGGATCCCTAGACATGAAGAGATGAAACCCAAAACTATATATGAGATCCATTCAGAAACTGGACAAAAGCTAGGTTTAAACCCCGGAAGAAAACACAGATGTAATATGTTTGCATGAAACAGTTTTGGTATTAGACGTGATGCAAGAGGTAGGAAGCAGTTAGGCAGATGTGAGAGTGTGGGCAGAAAGCATGAAGAAGCGGTTAATTTAGTCTGGCGTGCGAAGGCTCGCAGGGAAGTGGACATTTTCAATTTTCGGCGTTTGCTTCAACTCTTGGCATCAGAGCCCATTTCTACACCAGGAAAACCCTATTTGATGGCGAAAAATTCAGATCCTTTCTTGCCCAATAATTGTGAAGGGGGGGTTCGATCACTAGTAATTGCCCCTGCTTCCAAGGAAATACTTGGCGAAAACAGAGAGACCAGCAACTACTCTTATGAAGGCTGGTGTTCCTTGGTCTAGCAGAAGGGAAGCCATGTCAGAAACGGATCGAATTTTAAAAACTGTTATGGCAATACCTGATGAGTTAACTCAGGAAAAGTTTGATGTTCTCAGAGATCAAGCTATAAATTTGATCTCGTCAGCAGACATTCTGATCAGAGTAACATTTCTTATTTTTGACAGGGCAGTAATGGAACCAACAGTTTTCCCTATTATTGCTGAGTTGTGGCTTTATCTAGGGCGGGAACTACCTCAATTTCCATCTGAAGAACCGGATGGTAAACCAGTAACATTCAGGCGGACTCTTCTTAACACTTGCCAAGAAGCGTTTGAAGGAGCAGATAATCTGCGAACTGAAATTAAAGAAATGGCAGCCCAAGATGAACGCCAAGAATGGGAGAGGATGGTTAGACTTCGCACTCTGCGAAACATCAGGTTTATTGGGGAGCTTTTCAAGCGCAAAATGGTACCTGAAAAAATTGTTCATCATATTATTCAGCATTTGTTGGGTGAGGATGCCAAAACTCCTCCAACCGAAGAAAATGTTGAGTCACTTTGTTTGCTTTTCAATACTGTTGGAAAAGAACTTGAAGAAAACCCCAAGTCGCGTAGTCTCATTGGATCCCTAGGGTGAAGAGATGAATTGATGGTTGGCAAAGTTCTTGGTGGAGTGAAAGCTTGTTGCAGAATTTAAAAACAGAGAATTGGGGTTACAGTGCAATGTTCTTGTGTATCTGTACTGCAATGTTATTGCGTGTGTGAATGCTCTTGAGTAATGAGAATCTATATTTCCTTTTTTGGGTGAAGTTAAGCTATTATATTAGAATCTACAAAACTGCACAAAACTGCATTGGTCCTGAGATTAACTAAATGATATAAAACTTGGGTTTCTGGTACAGAAATACAACCCAGACAAGAAAGACACTAGATCAAATATGCATGGTATAGAAGTGCAGAGTTGGCTCATGCTTGTCTCACACTTACTCTCTCCTCATTAATACTAAGTAACCTCTGGAATGGATGTGGCATGAGGTTGAACCGTTCTGCCTCTGTCGTTTCCTTTTCATGTTATTGCCTATGTAAATTCTATTTTGAGTAATAAAAACTTGTATTTTTTTAAGCTCTTATTGTTATAGGGTATAGAATCTAGCCTTTAGTGTTGTGTAATCAGTTTCATAGAAAACAGAGTTTTGACTGAGATATAGGCTTGTTTTGACTGAGATATAGGCTTGAGAATGAGAAGCTAGATATGAGGTTTCTTAAGTATTTTGGTAATAAATTTGAATTGGATTTTTTACTTGGGGTGACAGGAAATGTGAATTATTGGACCCATCATGTCACCTATTCTAGCCTTTTTCCTTTGTAGGTACATCATGCATATCAACAACCATTAGAGATTCTGGAGTTTTCTTGCACCCTGTGAGAGTGTACAGTGCCCATACGAAGCCTAGTTGTTATCACCTGAAAATGAATGTTTCATTATGCATTTTCAGATGCATCCTTTTCTCAGTAATTCAATTATAAGAATGTGAATCCATTGGCATGAGCGTTGTCTTGAAGGCCATTTACCTTGTCTCTCTTTGCCCGGGGACTACCTTGTTCATCTAGCTTGACTAGATGAAGGTACAAATCATGGATATGATATTTCCATTTTGTTTTTGCCACTGATATTTCCAGGGAAGGAAGTGGTGGGTTATTGAATTGCATAAGCCATGATGTTCATGCTTCCTTGGCAGCTGGGCAGTTGATTTAATATAACACAACATATTTTTGTAGCATTGGGTGTACGTATATACACAATATGCATGCACACACATACACAGCCCTTCCCTGGTTTCCTGAAACTTTAAAAGTGGCATTTCCAATACACATTTTCAAAAACCGTACCCATTTTTCTGTTTCAGGTAACTTATCACTATAGCCTATGAATTTTAAATGCTCTTCTAAAGAGTTATCAAGCACCTGTTCTTGGCTATCTACTTTGGGTGATACCTAATACTCAATCTGGCAGTAATGTTTTGAATTTCTCTCAGCTATTTCATTTTCTATGTCTTGTACAAAGATCTCTGTCTTCAGTGTAACTTGCACAACAGTTAGTGGGCAATGGAATAACAAGATGTACCTTTGCTGTTCAGTATGCCAATCAGGTCTTTGAGTTTTAGTTTTTGTGTTCAATGCAATTCTGAGTGCAATTGCTCTACGATCACCTCTATATTCACCATTCTTCTGAAGGCATGTGAAGTTGGTGTTGTTTGTAGAAACTAGAAAAGGCAATATCAAAGCCTCCATTCTAGATTGGTCCACTGCTTGGCTGCTTGCTTGCAATGCTAATTGAGTAGACAGAGTTGTATTTAACAGAGGCACTCCATATTTGTTATGAAGTTGAGTTTATCTTCTGCCCTGAGGATCATAGCCTTTGAGATTTGTGGATTTATGTTGAGTGAATTCTAGAAGCAGTTTCCAAGTATACTCACCATTCTAGGAAATGTGAATTATTGGACCCATCATGTCACCTATTCTAGAAGCAGTTTCCAAGTATTCTTGGAGATATTATGTTGGGAATGTTCATGTACAAGTCACGACACTAATGAAGCAATTGAAATTTTCCAGCCAATACCAATCTCCAGGCTTCTATAGTTGTGTTTAGAGCAAGGTTATTTTGTCCAGTTGAACCTTCTATCAACCACATGCAGAAGGTTCAATTGGAACACACTGTGTAAATGATACGAAGCATAGACCAAGATTCAACCTTGACCATGCCCTTAATGCCATTCTTGAATAGAAAGCTAATGCTCCACTACTATGTTGGGAATCTTCTTCCAATTACCAAGTGGATGCTTATTGAACATTGGCTGGTATTTGTGATCCGACAGACTGTTTGCATGTTGCTTCAACACAATGCATCACCTTGGAATGAGAAACATATGCTAGCTCAGTTTGTGATCCAATGCTTGCGTAAATTGGAATAACTTGTGATTTCCTTTGTGAAAAGATGATGGTAGCCCAAGCTTTTGACAAATTGCATGACAAGATGTGATTGTTATGCAAATCAGAGTACATCATGTGTTAAAGGAAGTCCTACTTTCCTGTGTTTTAAATTTTGACCTAGAAACAATCATCTTTTAGTCAAAACCCTTGCAAACGAGTCAGGGGACCTATAAACCTTGGTGGATAGCAGTTTCAGGCTTGTAAAGGATGAAAATTTCTTCAGCTCCTTGAATACCTTATGTACACATTCTGGTTGTCGCTTAAAAATAAGAATGTTGGGAAATGATGATGCTCTACAGGATGGTATTTATGACACACCATAATACACTATAATTCTCCCCCCTTTAGTGTAATGGTACCTTTGTGAGGGGACTAATATACAGAAATGTTTGAGAATAATGAAGCAATATGTTCACTGTGATCTGAATTAATCTATTCACACATCCCAAAATAAGGGAATCTGTACTTACTATCAACAGACACACCAAAGAATGATGTGAATTAGTCTATGATCAGAATTAGTCCTATTCACACATCCAAAAATAAGGGAACTGCATACAATATTCACTTCCTTGAGTATCATTTATTTTAAAACTCATAGATGTATTTGGGTCCTATAATGAGCATTTCATCTATATAAAGTGGTGATTGCTAAATGTGTTTTTTGCAGAATAGTTGCCAATATTGAAAATGTTGCAGTAAATGAACACAATTATCTGCTTTTTTTAATTATATATGATTGAAAAACATGTTGAGTATTAGGAAATAGATAATTGTCTACTTGTTTAACATAAATTTATTGTTATTTATTTTTCAGGTTTTTGAAGTGTAAAAAATGGTGCAAAAGTGGCATTTATGCATTGAAGTGTCTTGCTTTTCAAATCCAGGTCGAGCAGTTATTAAATTTGTCCTTTACAATATGGCAACAAATAATTTATTTCATGGAAAGAGAGAAGTGCCTGGAATGACGACAAACAATGATGCATATTACATTGCCCTTGTTGAAGAGTTAAAAGAGGAAAAACAGCATGATGTCAATGATATTGAAGTCTTCACCAACTCGGAGTTGATATGTAATCAGATGAAAGGCATCTATCGGGTTCGGAAGGACAATTTAAAACCTCTTCATAAGGAAGCAATAAAATGGAGTTGTCAATTTCAACATTTTACCATCAATCACTCTGCAGATATTGAAAAGATGTCCACTGATATAATGTCCAGAGCATTTTTAAGCACATATGTAGATGCCAAATATGACATAGGATCACCATCCACTGCAACAGAAATCATTGATCACCATCAATATAAATCCCCATTGTGCGAATGGGTTGTTGTTATCATTTTTCTGGGGTCTATCACAGCATGGTTCTTTCACTAAAGAAGAACCTATTAATGTTTTATTTTTCCCCAACATGCAATGATTACAGTTTTTTGTATGGGAGACAAATTTATGGACAAATGTAATATATTCCATGTACGTGGACAAATGTATTTTGAGAAAAGTCACTGATTCATGGTTTTGTGATTATCATCAATACATTATGATGTTGTATGATGTTGTCTGACGTTTCTGGAGAGATATTGATGTGCTATGTGATTTGTTCGTTGGTCGTTGATCAGTGATGAAAGGTTTCTTTACTATGTTTATAAGCAATTTATTCTTAATAACACATATTTCTCTTGAAACTAGTTTCAATTTATTTCTCTTCCAGTTTACATAACTGGCTAGATAGTACCTGTTTTTGGAAGACTTTGAGGGATAGTTCGAAAGTAAATTTGCATTTTGCCAATTTATCTGTTCAATCTATATGAGTATTTGTTTTTTTTAATGTAAATCAAGCTTTTCATGGATTTTTTAGGGTTCAAGACCGTATAACAAGATTTAAAGTCATTATATAATGACAATTAAATTTGAGTAGCAAAGATAGCAATCATTCTTTTTAAACACTAGAAATAAACTCAATTGACCCTCTTGATTACTTGCAAAATCTTATTTCTCAGTTTTATTATTTATAAAATGAAATTAACTGCTGTTACAATGCATGTGATGAGATATTGTACATAAACAAGTGACATACTTGTTCATAAAGGGCACTCATACAATCTTTCTTGTTTATATCTATTGTCCACAAATCAAATCTCGGAATCTCAAGTACCCGAAGTTGCAATATTAGAGTGTAACAGGTTCTCTCAATCAACCTAGATGGTTGAAATCACAGTTTAAAGAAAAAAAATTGTGACATCAACAATTTCAGGTAAGCCAAATTCTAGGGGTAGCTTGAAACTGGTTATATTATTTAATATTTAAAAAATAATATAAAATATAAAATAAATTAACATTAATTTAATTTAATCCATGGGCTTAGAAGAGTCCATGATAAAACTCATTGTTTTAAGGCACTTCTCATGTGAAGATCGCTAATTCCAAACCCTTTAGATCGCTGGTTCAAAATCCTGTGAGTGTAGCTTAAAAAATGAACATAAATTCAACTTAATTCTAACTTTTACATTTTCCCTAATTCTACTCAACTCTGAAATTTCATAATGTTTAATTATTTATGTAAAAATAAATTTAATATTTTGGAAAATATTGAAACCCATAAATTAAAATTATATTTTTTTCCTATAAAAATAAATTTAATGTTTTGGAAAATATTGAACCCAATAAATTAAAACTATATTTTTCTTAATTTAAAATTAAAATGCACAAATCGCATCTTTACATTATGTCTTTTTAGTAAATCACATCTTTATACTATTATGTATTAAAATACTTTCTTCTGGTAAAAGATTTCAACTCTGAAAAACACTTATTTTTTTCTTTAAAAACAACCATGATAATATTAAAAAATAAAATTTGTTAATTAGGTTTATTGATGGTTGAGAGGTATGATTGTTGCACTCTCTACCAAGTTGAATTTTAGCAAATAAGATATCAAACTCATATCAGGTATAGTATCATAAAAGCTTTTAGATATATTATTATAATGAAATTAATAAATATAATTTATATATCAAACCTCAAAACTGTTTTAATCTGATCAAATTTTAGGTTCAAATTTAGTAAAATAGAGTTAAAAAGGGAAGCTACCTTTAAAAAAATATACCATACCAACCAGCATAGATTCATTTTAAATTCAGATCTAACTTAAGTCCAGAGAGATCCAATTTCTTCATCTGCAAAATTTATGACCCAACATTATTTAAATGTTTTTATAGTTACTTAATTTTTTTTATGCCCTGACATTATTTAAATGTTTCATGTAGTTATTTAATTTTTTTTATATTTATATTTTTTAAAATTTTATTTTGGCTGACATGAGTAAAATTAACTTTGATGAAGGAGAAACACCCTTATACATCATATTGGGCGGTAGAATGAACCTCTCAACTCAATACACAAGCACATCACGCTAAGCTGTAGAATGAACTTCTAAACTTAATAAACAAACTGAACTAAATAACCAACTCAAGTACTAAAAACCAGCCTATATCTCAGTAAAAACTCTTTTTATGAAACTGATTACATAACAGTAAAGGCTAGATTCTATATCCTATAATGATTACACAAAAGTAAAGGCTAGATTCTATACCCTATAACAATAACAGCTAAAAAAAATACAAGTTTTTATTACTCAAAATATTATTTACATTGGCAATAACATGAAAAGGAAACGGCAGAGGCAGAACGGTTCAACCTCATGCCACGTCCAGTCCAGAGGTTACTTAGTATTAATGAGGAGAGTGGAAGTGTGAGACAAGCATGAGCCAACTCTGCACTTCTATACCATGCATATTTGATCTAGTGTCTTTCTTGTCTGGGTTGTATTTCTGTACCAGAAACCCAAGTTTTATATCATTTAGTTACTCTCAGGATCAATGCAGTTTTGTAGATTCTAATATAATAGCTTAACTTTACCAAAAAAAGGAAATACAGATTCTCATTACTCAAGAGAATTCACACACGCAATAACATTGCAGTACAGATACACAAGAACATTGCACTGTAACCCCAATTCTCTGTTTTTAAATTCTGCAACAAGCTTTCACTCCACCAAGAACTTTGCCAACCATCAATTCATCTCTTCATCCCCAGGGATCCAGTTACTAGCGCGCAAATCA
This sequence comes from Pinus taeda, assembly GCA_000404065.3. Classification (NCBI taxonomy): domain Eukaryota; kingdom Viridiplantae; phylum Streptophyta; class Pinopsida; order Pinales; family Pinaceae; genus Pinus; species Pinus taeda. The sequence goes on from APFE030587143.1 coordinate 12,695, forward strand.
AGAACTTTCCCAACCATGAATCTCGGCTGAGATGCAAGACCTTGATTGTTAGTTAACTGCTTCATTGAGGCGAAATGAGAATCAATGATCTTACGTGACTTGGGGTTTTCTTCCAGCTCTTTTCCAACAGTATTGAAAAGCAAACAAAGTGACTCAATATTTTCTTCAGTTGGAGGAGTTTTGGGATCCTGACCCAACAAGTGCTGAATAATATGATGAACAATTTTTTCAGGTACCATCTTCTGCTTGAAAAGCTCCCCAACAATCCTAACGGTTTCAAGAGTCCAAAGCTTTAACATCCTCTCCTTTACATGGCGCTCAGCTTGTTGATGTGGGGCTGTCAAACCTTTGATTTCAGCTCGCAGATGATCTGCACCCTCAAATGCTTCTTGGCAAGTGTTAAGAAGAATCCGCCTGAATGCTATTGGTTTTCCATCCGGTTCTTCAGATGGAATAACAGACTCAACTACTAAAAACAAGCTTATATCTCAGTCAAAACTCTGTTTTCTATGAAACTGATTACACAACACTAAAGGCTAGATTCATACCCTATAACAATAAGAGCTTAAAAAAATACAAGTTTTTATTACTCAAAATAGAATTTACATAGGCAATAACATGAAAAGGAAACGGCAGAGGCAGAACGGTTCAACCTCATGCCACCTCCATTCCAGAGGTTACTTAGTATTAATGAGGAGAGAGGAAGTGTGAGACAAGCATGATCCAACTCTGCACTTCTATACCATGCATATTTGATCTAGTGTCTTTCTTGTCTGGGTTGTATTTCTGTACCAGAAACCCAAGTTTTATATCATTTAGTTACTCTCAGGACCAATGCAGTTTTGTGCAGTTTTGTAGATTCTAATATAATAGCTTAACTTCACCCAAAAAAGGAAATACAGATTCTCATTACTCAAGAGCATTCACGCACGCAATAACATTGCAGTACAGATACACAAGAACATTGCACTGTAACCCCAATTCTCTGTTTTTAAATTCTGCAACAAGCTTTCACTCCACCAAGAACTTTGCCAACCATCAATTCATCTCTTCACCCTAGGGATCCAATGAGACTACGCGACTTGGGGTTTTCTTCAAGTTCTTTTCCAACAGTATTGAAAAGCAAACAAAGTGTCTCAACATTTTCTTCGGTTGGAGGAGTTTTGGCATCCTCACCCAACAAATGCTGAATAATATGATGAACAATTTTTTCAGGTACCATTTTGCGCTTGAAAAGCTCCCCAATAAACCTGATGTTTCCCAGAGTGCGAAGTCTAACCATCCTCTCCCATTCTTGGCGTTCATCTTGGGCTGCCATTTCTTTAATTTCAGTTCGCAGATTATCTGCTCCTTCAAACGCTTCTTGGCAAGTGTTAAGAAGAGTCTGCCTGAATGTTACTGGTTTACCATCCAGTTCTTCAGATGGAAATTGAGGTAGTTCCCGCCCTAGATAAAGGCACAACTCAGCAATAAAGGGGAAAACTGTTGGTTCCATTACTGCCCTGTCAAAAATAAGAAATGTTACTCTGATCAGAATGTCTGCTGACGAGATCAAATTTATAGCTTGATCTCTGAGAACATCAAACTTTTCCTGAGTTAACTCATCAGGTATTGCCATAACAGTTTTTAAAATTCGATCCGTTTCTGACATGGCTTCCCTTCTGCTAGACCAAGGAACACCAGCCTTCATAAGAGTAGTTGTTGGTCTCTCTGTTTTCGCCAAGTATTTCCTTGGAAGCAGGGGCAATTACTAGTGATCGAACCCCCCATTCACAATTATTGGGCAAGAAAGGATCTGAATTTTTCGCCATCAAATAGGGTTTTCCTGGTGTAGAAATGGGCTCTGATGCCAAGAGTTGAAGCAAACGCCGAAAATTGAAAATGTCCACTTCCCTGCGAGCCTTCGCAGCCAGACTAAATTAACCGCTTCTTCATGCTTTGTGCCCACACTCTCACATCTGCCTAACTGCTTCCTACCTCTTGCATCACGTCTAATACCAAAACTGTTTCATGCAAACATATTACATCTGTGTTTTCTTCCGGGGTTTAAACCTAGCTTTTGTCCAGTTTCTGAATGGATCTCATATATAGTTTTGGGTTTCATCTCTTCATGTCTAGGGATCCAGTTATTAGCACGCAAATCAAGAACCTTCCCAACCATGAATCTCGTTTGAAATGGAAGACATTGATTGCTACTTACCTGCTTCAGTGAGGCAAAACAAGAATCAACGATACTGTGGTTCTTGGGGTTTTTTTCAAGCTGTTTTCCCACAGTATTCAAAAGCAAGCAAGGAGCCTCCACATTTTCTTCAGTTGGACCAACCTTCGCATCTGTGCCTAACAATTCGCATTTGTGCCTAACAATTGCTGAGTACAATGATGAACAATTTTTTCAGGTAACACCTTCTGCTTGAAAAGTTCCCCAATAAACCTAATGTTTCCCAGATTGCGAAGCTTTACTATCTTTTCCTTGTCACGCCGTTCGGCTTCTTGATCTGGGGCTGAGAAATCTTTGATTTCAGCTCGCAGATTATCTGCACCTTCAAATACTTTTTGGCAAGTGTTAAAAAGAATCCGCCTGAATGCTATTCGTTTTCCATCCGGTTCTTCAGGTGGAAATTGAGGGAGCGCTGTACTTAGATACTGGCACAACTCAACATAGATTGGGCAAAATGTTGGTTCCATCACTGCCCTGTAAAAATTTAGGAACGTTACTCTCACCAGAACGTCTGCTGAGTTAATCATCAAATTTGCAATTTGATCTTTGAGAACATCAAACTTTTCCGGAGTCAATTTGTTCCCCATAACAGATTTCAAAACTCGATCCTCTTCTGACATGGCTCCCCTTCTGGAACACCAAGGAACATCAGCCTTCATAACAGCAGGTGCTGGTTCCGCTCCATATTCTCTGTTTTCTCCTAGTACTTCCTCTGAAGCAGGGGGAGGTAGCGGTGACAGACCTACCCCTTCAAGATTATCCGTCAAGAAAAGATCTGAACTTTTCGCCATCAAAACCCCGCCTTCACTCATCAAAACTCAGACAAATTACTTCGGATGAATAACAATCGGAGGGAGCAACCGCGGGATCGCAATAACTTTCCGTTCCTGACATTCCAGCTCCATGTCAGCTCCTCCCCGATCTGTCAGGATACAGCTGCGATCGGATCCACGGAATGTCAGGATTGTCAGGGAGGGTGGCGCGCGTAGGGGAGGGTGGCGGAGGGTGGAGGAATCGTCCGGTGGCCGGAGCCGGAGGATTTTCCGGCCGGTGCCAGAAAACGGGCCATTCTACCGCCTAGGTAGACTACTCCCATTTGTATCACTGAGCCAGTCTTGGTGCCATATGTCAGGGATGGGATACCAAGTTGTATTGTTGATTTCCAAGCCCAAGAAAAAAATATTAGTATTTCTTGGATCTGCAATATGATCAAGATATGTGATACCAGCATTAGATAAAAATTTGATCAAATCAGGTGGAAGTCTAAAGGAATTACCACTATCGGACCATGGATCCATACCCACATGAATTGAGGAACCCGATTTAATCCTCCAGATCAGTTCGTCATGAACATATGGGATTGAATTTAATACCGCTCTTCATATAGTTGATATTCTTGTCTTGTTCCAAGAGGGAAGCCAGATCCATTCAAGTGTACGAAGGGGCTAGATGTATTTATTATATACAACTTCTATCCACAAGCTATGAGTCGTGAGGATCTGCCAACCCAATTTGACAGCTAATGTAATGGAAAAAGATTCAAGATTTTTTAGTCCCAAACCTCCCCATTTCTTTGGGAGAGCTATCAAATCCCAGCGAACCCATGCATATATATGACCATCCTGTCTCCCTTTCCATAAAAATATGCAACACAGTTGTTGTATTTGCGCGAGTATGCCCTTTGGGATCCAGGCCATGGACATCCAGTAAACTGGAGTCACTTCCAAAATAGATTTAATTAATACCAGTCTTCCAACCTTGGAGAGGTATTTATGATGCCAAATATTAAGTCTTCCTTCAATCTTTGCAACCAACCAAGTTCAATCTGCAATCCTGTAGTGAAGGGGCTTATGTCTAAATCCAACGTACTTTATACCATCCTCCAACGATAGAAGAGAATAAGGGAATCTATGAAGAGAAAATTGGATCTCATGATGTGAGCATATAAAAGATGTAATGGTAGACTTTCGGGCACTGCACTCCAGTCCTGTTGGTGTACAAAATAGGAGCATAGCAGAATGTAGGGCAGTTAGGTCCCCAATACCTCCATTGAGAAATATTAAGACATCATCTACAAATAGTAAATTCAATAAAATATAGTTATTAGTGATCTTGATGCCTTGAAGCCACCCTAGTTTGTGATCTATGGAGATGAGTCGACTAAGGCCCTCCATTATGAGTAGGAACATGAGAGAAGAGAGGGGACAACCCTGTTGAAGACCCCTCTCAACATGAAAAAAGGGGGATGTGGATCCATTGATGAGAACATTGTAGGATACCTTGGTGATGAAGCACATGATCCAATTGAAAAAATGCAGAGGGAAACCCAAATGATTTAAAAGAATACACATATATAGCCAACTAGTGTGATCAAATGCCTTTGCAAAATCAATTTTGAGGATAATTCCTTTCAATTTCTAGTTTTGATGGAGTATAGAACTTCTTGGGCCATACCAATGGCATCGTGTATCTGGCGATTATTAAGGAAGGAAATTTTTTAGGAGAGATGTGAGCAGAGAGTATGGGTCTAATATGATTGGTAACGATCTTGGAAATAATTTTGTAGATGTAGTTGCAGAGGGAGATAGGTCAAAAATCATTAAGGATTCAAGGTAGCCAGATTTCGGGATGAGAGCTATGAAGGTGGAATTGAAGGCCTCATACATGTGTCCATTGGTATGACAATCTTCAATGATACGGAGTAAATCCTCCCCCAAAATGTCAAAGAAAGCTAGATAGAAGTCAATCAACCAGCCATCTAGATCAGGACCTTTTTCCTTCTTGAACCATTTGAGAGTGTTCTCCAGCTCCCCCATCGAAACCAGCTTGAGAAGATCCACAAATTCCTCATGTTCCACAAACTGAGGAAAAAGGCCTACCACCCTTATGATTTCTGCCAATGTAACTTCACAAGGAGCTCGATAAAGATTTCTGATGTGAGATGAGCCAAGAGAGGCCGAGTGATGAAAGGAGTGTACTCTCTGGCCATCTTCATTTGTCATCTACCAAATGGTGTTGATTGCACAACTCCCATTGGCGAATTGATGGTAAATTTTGGTATTATCATGTCCCTCTTTTAATCAGATTGCTCTGCTCTGAAGCCTCCAAGATTCCTCTATGTCCTTTAATATTCTGCCCCGTTCAGTCTCTAAGGTGATGAGATGAGTCTTTGCATTAGTAGAAAGGAACCCCCTTCCATGTTCATCCTCTAGACTAGAAATCTCAAGCTCAATAGTGTGGAGGGTGTTGTCATCCTGCAGTCACTTATTATGGGCCCAACCCATAGTTAATCATTTGAGATTAAGAAGATTGTTAGAGAAACCTTCCAAGCTAGATCGGCCCGAACCAAGAGAATGTGCCTTCTAATAATCAAAGATTAATCAAATGTAGTCAGGATCCTTTAGCCAACTAACATTGAATTTGAAAGGATATTTTGGTTTATGATCTAACCCACTGATCTCGAGATAAATAGGAGAGTGATTTGATAATCCCCCCGATCCTACCCACTGTCTATAATTGTGGATGTTTCCAATGAGTCTCTCCTTAATGAGAAATCGATCCAACCTTCAATCTAGCATTGCCTCTCTAGTCCTTCCGTTCCTCCAAGTAGGTTGGAGGCGCATCATAGGAATGTCAATGAACCAGTGATTCTCAAGAAGGGCCTCAAAAGTATTAGATAAGGGATCAATCTGGGCATTGTGACCCCAAGATTCAGAGTGTCCAATGGAGAAATTTAGGTCACCACCCAAAATGATGTTATCGACTTGTAGAAGAGCTGATTTGAGAAGGTGTTCCCAGAAAATTGTTGTATTATGGCAAGGGACATATACATTAATCAATCGAAGCTCTAAGCCCAAGTCGGATGAGAAAAGATTAGCCCCACTGAAGCCAATCCCACCCCAAATATTTGATAGTCTAATCGATCTAGGGTTATACCCAAATGAAATGCCCCATGATCTCCCACACACATAAAGAGCATGGAAATTCCATCCATGTACCAATGATTCCAATGCAGGAATAATATGATCAATAAGCCCTAGGGTTTCCTGTTGAATAATAACATCCACACACTAGGCTTCCAAGAGTCTTTTGAATGCTAGTTCTTTTCCGGTGCTATCCAACCCATGACAGTTAAAGGATAGCCACTTCATGAGGGAGAGGATGCAAGGGTGTTCTGTGCTCTAAGAACCCGATCGATGGCAAGTTGTCGACCTGCCGTGACATCAATTCTAGCTTGATGAATAGCCTTGGAAAGTGAAGAATGATGACCCCATGTAGGTTTAGGAGGCAAATGGGGGGAAATAATCCCGATACCATAAGAGTCCATGGAAGATGCTCATTCCAAGGATCGTATATTATAGGAATGGGTAGGTTTAGAGGAGTCTGAAGCCTCCGAAAGAGGAGTAGATAGAGGGAGGTCTGGGAAAGGGGGCAGGCATGTTATAAAATATAGGGAAGGGTCGAACCAGATGACAAGATAAGGAGGGCCATGCGAATTAACATGCATAGGTGCAATGTATTGGCTTGTATGGGCCTGACCAAGGTTCAGAGATGATTTAGCCAAACAAATCCCATACTACTGGCCCTTTTGGCAACAGTCCGTAGAGTGCGAACTGAGGTCTCACCTAACGTAGTATGGGAGGGTGCTAGAACTAAGTTTCCGCACCCTAGAGATTTTTGATAATTTTGGGTGGTCCACGGTTTGACCCTGCGTGCATGTCTCTACGTGCAGGTATTAGTCCCTTGCAGCCTGCGATGTTGCCTTCGCGTAGCCCTGCTTGATGCGCGATCTGTGCTAGTACCCAAATTCCTTACTGTTAATATGATATTAATTAATTACTTTAACTTATTTGTATGAGCCCAATTATACTTAACAGTTTTCAGCATTCATAGAAGTGCGCACGATAAACAAGATAGTACACAGGCATAGAAAGTAAGACAAAAAAAAGATACACAATATTTGGAATCAAATGTCTTTTTATTATTCTTCTTTCTTGGTTACAGACTCGACTCTGCGCTACGCACTCAGTAGCAGGGGTCTGCACACTTAGCGAGAGACTCTACTAGGCCTCTGTGCACTCAGCTGCAGAGCCTCTTCCTACTATTACGACCCAAGACTTTACACTTTACAGATTTGACTCAATTCCTCATGATTCAATCTCCATGTCTTCCATTTATTAATTTGATTTAATTTCCTTACAACTTAGAGCCTCGCTCTTATTTATACAATCTTGTGATCCACAGACCATGGGTAGGCTGAAATTACATTTACAAAACTTAGGGCAGATAACCCCATGACTCAACATACACTTCGTGCTCTGCGCCCGCAATTCGTAGAGTCTTACAATAACTTTTGACCAAAACTTGGGTTTTCAGCCCCAAAACATGTTGTGGGGGGGATTCCATACCCAACAAGCCCACAACACAAACATCATGACTCACCCTCGAGTCACTCTGTCAGTGCGACGATCTTGGCACAAAGTCCCTCTAGCTAGTCCTGCGCTAGTCGGAGGTGCGCAGCGCACTGCTCTGCGGTTTGTTGGACCTGCTGCATGCATCTTCTGAAGCTTCTTTGTCAAGAGAAAATCCCTACCTCAGCATGTACAGCCCTTGCATCTATGTGAGCTTGCCTTTGATATTTGCTGTGATGATGAAGGCCTCATCAATCCATGGCTGGACACGTGCTTTGAGACCGCGACCATATTGTAATGCTACTTAAGTTCAATGATTAATATATAATTGAGTTGTTGTGCATTCGTATTGTCTGAAGTAGCTCAACAATGTTCGTTGGAGGCTATGGGCCCAACCTCTAGTGGATTAAACTGCTTCCTTGTGTTATATATTTCTGATTTCTCACAAGTTTGATTGGTTTGATAAATTTCCCCTTTTCTGTGAGTTTATCCTATTCGCTATTTACCACTTTCCTGTATTGAGGTAGTGCATTTTCTTTACATGTTTTCCAACACTATCATTTGATTCGATTTACACTTATTTCAGATTAAATTATTCAAATAATGAATCGTATTGATTTAATCGACTATAAGAGTTTGGTTATCGCTATTGAACTCTCAGATTGATATCATTTCCATTTGGATTACTTCGTAAAGACTGAGTATGATTTAGATTGAATCAGCTAAGAAGAGATGAGTTATTGATACTATGCTCTTGGCTAATGCTATTGTTGATTGAATTGCTTGTGTGAGATTCGATTATGATTTCAGTAGAGGATTGAGTCTTGAAGCTTAGATGTCATATTTCCTTTAATGATTGCAATTTGAGTTTATTAGATGCATCTATTTTCTCTTGTATCAAAGGTCTATACTTCATTTTAAGAAACATTACTCTCTGGATTTACAGCATGCACATATTGTGTACACTGTTGGAATAAAAGGATTTTCTCAGGTTGATGATTAATGTGGGGTAATTAGTAGTTTTGAAAGATACCTTTTATTAGCTAACATTTTGGTGCTATTGCCAGGGAGAGTGTCGCCATTTTACAAAGAGTGATGTATACTGAAAATTGTTGTTGGGAAAGAATTGGGTATTGAAAACGAAAGGTAAGAACCTACATAATGAGCAAGTAAAGTGCTTGGTCCTTCACACGCTTTTCATCACAATTACAGAAAAGTGAAGTAGGTGTTCGATGTTTTTATGCTGAGAGAGAACTGGGTATTAAAAATGGAAGGTAGGACCCTATGTGCGGAGCAAGTAAAATTCCTGCTCCCCCGCCCGCTTTCAAGTAGAATTTCTAGGAACTTAAGGTATAAATAAACATTTGAATTTTTGCATGAATGACTAAGAAGAAAGGACCAGAAAACAATACAATCCCACATCCCAAATCTAAAAAATCTAAGGGACTAGTGACCCTTGGACGATCAACTTTTATTGATGACATATTAAGAAAAGCTGAATCTCAACCATCAGTAGGTCACCAAACCATTGCTTCCAGACAACCTACTATCTCCCTTCGGGTCACAGGCTCACCATCTATAGCCTATGTCAAGGTCCATAGTAAAACTGAAGGGACTGAGCAGAGTTTTCAAGATATTGAAAATTCAAGACCAATTCCCTCACAAGAAGGGAATTCTTACAACATTTGTGAAGGAGGAGGAGAAACAGGGGAAACAGATGAACCAAGATCCCTTCAGGTAGTAATTAAGCAGAGGACACCCAGTATCCCAGATCAAGGGAGTGTTGTTAGGATCATTTGTACCTCTTCTAGACATCCTAGGTATAACTCTCTAGTTCTAGAAATCCCAAAAGGGTACTAGCGTATCTTTGCCGAAATGGCCAATAATCCACATGCACCCCAGACCTCTACATTACAGTATCCTATTTTTGACACAGTTGTCAATGCCCCCATGAAAGCTATCCCTCTATAAAATATTCCTAGCTTTCATGGACTCACTTCAGAAGATCCGGATGTGTTCTTGTTTGAATTTGATGTCCTATGTTGGG
>APFE030587144.1:0-13274 GCA_000404065.3 Pinus taeda
CTCTTCGTAATGGTAGCAGGAGTGAAACTCGGCGTTTAAATTCTAAACTAGATATGTTTCTAAAAGCTATTGGTATGTTTGATGCTCAATATTTACTTTTATTTTTACCAAGTTTTACGCAGAACTTTAGAAACTTTTAATTTTTCTTAACACAGTTGTTATGGAACTAAGGCTAGAAAATCTAGAACATCATGATATTTTGTTTAAAAGAAATTGAATGATGTGTGATTAAGAAAACTGAATAGAAACAGTTACAATAACTCCTTAGATAGTTAAGAAACAGTTTCCATCCTCCTTCCCCAAAGGGAAGGGGAAGAAAAGTAGGGGGGCCTGCTCAAATTTTCCTAGAGTTAGGCAGGAACAACTAGTGGGAAACATTACAATGGAAAATGGGCAAACTAGTGTGTGACTTGAGGCTAGACAATAGCACTGAAACCCAAGATACCAGGCTGTGTAGATACCAGGTTGTGTATGTCTAGTGTCTGTCAAGAGTAGGAAGTGGTCGGAGGGGGGCATTGGACGTAACTACCAGGTCCATGGCTGGGTGGTGAGACCTTCCAAGAAAACAAAGAATATTTATGCAGTTCTAAAATCAATCAGACATAAATAAGTGACTCTTTTAGATTTAGTACTTAATTATTAGAAAGCATTGTTATGAGTTAGATTCTAAGCGTGTTCTGAGAACGAAAACGAGGAATATCTTTTATCTGTTAACAAAAATTATGGTATTTTGATTGAGGGAATAGTTGATATTATCTCTTCCATAGAAGACTGAAGATACGTAATTTTGTTAGGTTTACTCTATGCATGAACTATGTATTCCAAGAATCGTAGAATATTTATTACTTTACTGTTTAAATAATTATACAGAGAACATTTTGACAATGCCTGTAGGACACCTTTCTTTCTGAGATTCTCCAAAAGAAGTAAATGTAGAAACAATTAGAGAATGACAGCTAATTGGAAACCATATTCAATTCCATAATCTAGTGAGAAACTTCATTCATTATCACATAAACACAGAAATCGAATTTTGGCACTATCACATAAACACAGCATTCGAATTCTAGCGTTATCAATAAACTCAGTAAAGAAATTCAGTTCATAATGAATTTAATTCATAATCAAAGGGTGACCTTAATCTCAGTTAACCATCAGCGAAATTCTGAACATGAATTCAAAAATCGACAGAGCAGTTAAAGGAAAAATCTAAAAATATATATGTACATGAAATTATCAACAACCAGTTAGTATCTGGAACCGACTCTCCATTGGATCCCGAGGGACGAACTGAGACCGGACCAACTTAATATTAATAAAATTCCAAACAACAATCTCAAGCCAGTACTGCCTCTAGCCCAGAAATGAAACTAAGTATTCATAAACCCTCGAAGTACAGTTGTTTATAAATACACATTGCTGGCATGGTAAATTGGGTGAATAACCAGATTCATTTAAACATTAATAAACTAAGTTGTAAATTACTGTAGTAGGGTTTGTAAAGTCTAATTGACTCATTTGGTGAGGGTTGCCCAAGCTCTACTCAAGGCCAACAAAAACCCTTATTAATTTAAGGGGAAAACCCGAATTGCCTCCATCGAAAGACAAAACGACAATTCTCCCCATTCTCATCAATCGTGGTAAGGATTCAAGACACCAACCTGAGAACATTGATGATGGAAACTTTGTTGGGAGAGCCTTCATAGCTCGCTCAAGAAAAAACGTTAGTTGCAGAGTATATCTGCAAGACCAAATCAAGAGATTAGAGACTCGACTTCCATAACTAACTTCGAAAGTAAGAAAATTTGATGGGGAAAAATATTATGCCATCACCTCTTACCTGAAGAAGAATCGTTCTAGTCAAGGACGAGATGAGGCCTGAAATGTCAGTTGGTAGTTAATTTTCCTTGCAAATAAGTACACAAATAGCTGAATGTTCAAGTTTCAGGGCGTAACCCTTACCTCGGAAGGGAGATGCTCCTATAGCAGTTGCAGTCCGGCTGGAGGGAGCCACAACAACCATTGTAAACTTACAAACGATAGCATCAACAACCACCAACAAAAAATATGGAAGACTGTAAACAGTTATAGGGCATAGGAAGAGAAGAACTTAATAAATTACCTATGCACTTGCCCAGCAATGACGGGATGAGGAATTTTGGTGCCATCATGAAGATACACCATGAACCCAGAACTGTTTGCAGAATCGTCATAGCCTGGTTACTGAGTTTGACATAGTTGCAGAGCACACCACACAGAGAAAACCTCATGCAAATGAGAACTAAACAGGGTTGATAGGAAAAAGAGGGGTTAGGGTTATCAGCCATCAGCTAGACCGTCGGATTAACCCTCCGTAGGTCCCACAGTGGAGCGACTTTCGGCATTAATGCTCTGGCTTTTGGCAAAGAACCAGGCTGTCAACATTAATGTTGCAGACCAAATGGCATGGTATCGGTTCAACATGCTATTCGGGCGGTGTTTCCAAGTCAGCATGTGATGGGGCGGAATCATCAACTCAATAGATCCACCAAACAAAACCTTTATATCCCTTTCCAATCTTATTAACCCCTCTAATTAATTCTGAGACATTACAATAATCAAATGTGCCAAAGATTAGTATAGTCTCATGGTATTATGACTCGGTAGGAGTAGATATTTATAAAGGTAAATTTATTTTTTATACGCATGTTATTGTTTAAGTGTTACAGTAAGCGACTTTAGAATATAGAAAAATACCATTTATGGAGCGATTTATGTTTAAAGATTTATGGAGTGATTTTAGGATTTTCGAAAATCTGGTTTATGGAGTGATAATACTAATGACCAAATGAATGTAGAATTGGGTCAGGGGTAAATAGATCCGGATTTTTATTATGTATATACAAATTTGATGTTTATTAATGACAAGAGGAATTCATTAATTGATGTGCTTTGATTTTGTGTGTTTAGTCATGAATACATAGATATCTAGTGGATGTTTACATAACGTGAATGATTATTTATTATTATACAATAGTCTTGTCAAATCTGTGTGAATGATTGTAAGAGAAATGGTGAAGTGCTAATTTGTTTAGAGCAGATCTGAGTTGTAGGAAAAGTCGAATTTTTCTACATCATAATCTCATTTAATATATAAAACTGAGTAGTCAAGCTAGAAAGGATATACAGAATGGACAAAGTTTGCAAGTCTGAGGAAATTATTACATAGAGAAAAATTCAGTAGCAATTGCCATTTTTTGTTCACTGTGTTTTTTACTCTCCTTTAAGACTATGTTTGCAATCAAAGTAATAACGATTAATTATGTAGTGTTATTGATATATGAAGAATGTTAATACCTGAAGAAAAAATAAGATTAAGCATTTTTATCTTCTTATATAATTAACTCAATTATGCATTGCTACTCACTAAGGCTTGAAAACATTTAAACATTATGGGAATCAAACACAGCAAAGAACGATAATTTTTATCATTGATAACAGAAGACAAAGATCTTACAATAAGAAGACATTTAACTTATGGAGAAGAAAATCATAAGCTTTTCATTACATTAAAGGCCTTGCCTTGCTTGGATTGCTTAGGTTGAGGGAAAATACATATTTATAGATAATGGACAAAGTTCTAAATTTTTCCTCATATTTTCCACATGAGTTACAATACGATTTCTAGAAGTCAAGGGCAGTGGTTGTCAGAGGGTCATCATGGGCGGTGATTGTCAAAAGGCTGGTATAGGCAGTGGAGTTGGTTGGCTAAAGACTACGACAATTAGTGTCAGCTGCCTTCTAGATTATTCTTTGGCTTCACAACTAACAAAACATGTATTCCATTATGTACGAGCCTCTGGTACTAATCTCTTATCTTTGATAATGGGTGCCCATTAGTATTATCTCTTATTCCTATGGTTTGAGATTAGTAATGGTTTTCCATCATATACAAGTCTCAAATACTAATCTTTTATCTTTGATACTGATCTCTAATTACAAGTTTTAGTGGGTTTTATCTCTTATTCCTATGGTTTGCGATTAGTAATGGTTATCCATCTCTATTATCAAAGATAATATAGAAAAATATTTTTTAATTATTAAAGTACAAATAAGATTTTATAATATTATTATGTTTAGGTTATTAATGTTATCAAAGATTTTTACAGATATTATTAGAGCCATTAAAATTTAAAATATAAACTCTTTACCACATTATTTCACTTTTTCATCATGTTTTTTATTCTCCTTTTAAACTTCTTCTCCTACATTTTTTGGCATATTTGAAATAGGACTTAGGGTTCAATTTTGAGCATATTTGTGGAATGGTTTTTGGGATTTAGTTTGTGTGTATTCTTTCAATTTACCCAAAAATAAAATAGATCAATTTCTGCGATGCATCATAAGTAATGGTTATTTATGGCTTTTTTTTTTGGACCACGCATCTATGCTCATAATTAGGTTTTGAATCAATAGTTATTATGTTTCATTCAAAGTGATAATGATTAAGTTTATAATGTTACTGATCTATAAAGAATAAAGAATGTTACCAATATGTGAAGAAAATTGAAGGTTAAACATTTTTTTATATTTTTCTAGTTAACTCAGTTCTATTAATTACATTGTAACATGCAAAAAAAAAATTATAAATAAATTTTAATCATTAATGTAAAAGAGATTTTTATAATAATTTTTTATTTAGCTTTTTAGTGTTTTCAAATATTTTTAGATATTAATATAACCACTGAGATTTTAAAAATAGAATTTTAACACATTATTTTACTTATTACGTTACTCTGTTATATTGACTTTACAAAATTTGTTATGTATGTAGTATGTATATATATATATATATATAATTATATATATATATATATAGTGGTATGAGCTATCAAAGATTACATCAGGCTCAACTTGTGGCTTGAGAAACCATGACCTAGGGGCATCTAAGCCATCAAAATCACCCAGGGATCACAGCCAACCTGGGCCACACCAACCCTTAACATGACTGGATTTTTTCCCGCGAAGTTTCGAACCGGTGACATTTACATCACGAAGTGACTTAACATTACACCCCATCGTCGTCTATTCTACATCCCATGGACATAATATATTTTATTAAAATAAAATATATGAATGAGAATAAAATATTCGCATATTGTAATTTATAATTAAAAATGATAAATTGAAAAGAAAGATTAGATGGACTTAATATTACACAAACTTTCCTTTAGTTTTATGATTCTGAGAGATAAATAAAAATATATAAAATATAAAGGTCACAACCTATAGATATTATAGATAAAGGTTACAAGGTCGCAAGGGGTAGAGTGTACAAGAGTACACCATCGAATTTAGAAAGATGGTCATAATGCTCAATATCTCCCCAAATGACCCAGATGTACTCGTCAAGTATCTGGGGGTCGATCTACACATCCATCTACATAAACAAGTGATATTTTTTAAGGCCATATTGATAGACGAGGCTTGTGTACAAGCATAGTACCCAAAGAACATAGGTCAGAAGAAAGGTTAGTCAAGTGGATCAAAGTAGAACAATACGCTTCTAAGGAGGAGAAGAAGAAGTAGAAAAGGGGGAAAGATAAAAAGATTTCAAACACAACACACCAATGCAAAGATTCAAGCAACATTACAAAGAAGAAGTGTTGGAAGTTGCATATAGAGCTTAACTCGAAGAAAAAAAGGAAATATTTAAAGAATAAGTAACTCATGGACATTGATTCGAGTAGCCAGGTTGAAAGTAGCTTGAACATGGATAAGAAGATCATTTGTACATCAGTGTAGAAGGAATGATAGCCTTTAGCAATAGGAAGAGAATGAAAAGACTAGACTCTTTCATATAAAATAGAGATCAATAAGGCAAATATTGATGCTCTCTTCGACTAAGGATTATAAGAAAATCTCATTACAGTAAAGCAAGTCAATAAATTGGGCTTGGAAATTCAATATCATTCAATCTCATAGACATTGGGATGGGTAAATAAGGATATATAAATAAAAGCAACCAAACAATGCAAAATCAAATTTGTTATTAGCATTGATTTTATTTGATGAAGTAGAACTAGATATAGTTCCCCATTGATTTATGTGGAGTGGTGATTGGAATTCCCTATATGTACACATGGGATGAAATATTCATGCAAAGAGCTAACCAATATTGCCTCATCAAGGATGGAAAATTCTTTACGATCAACATGCAGATGGGCAAATTCAAAATTTCGCTAGTAAGTGTCAACCAATCCAAGAAACCAATCAATTCTAATAAGAAATATGTTTTACTATTTTTAAGGGAAAACAAGTTTGTAGAAAAGTCAATGACCATAAACTCACCTCTAGAGGGGTGTACTAAGAAACAAAAACAACAAATGGAGGTGTTGTTATAGAAATACAAGGATGTCCTCAAGGACTCTAAAGGGCTATCACCTAAGAGGGAAGTGGAGTGTGAGATATAGGTATTAATGAAATCCCCATTACCAAACATTAGGTCATACAAGTAATTTGTTATAGAAGCAAGTAAGTTGAAGACTCCAATTGCGACAACTACTGGAATATGGTGTCATTCAACCAAGTACCTCGCCTTGTGGGTTGCCCATCATCAGTGTGACATGGACTAACCACCTCTCATGGATTGTTATCATTGGTGATGCAATCGTTGACTAACACCTACGGGTTTTGGTCTAACGACAATCGTGATACCCAACCAGTGAGACCCTACCTTAAGAAAATTTCAATACCGTTTGCAATAATATGATCAACATGTCATTCAGATTTTTGTTATAAATGGGTTGAAGTAAAAAAGTCCTTTTATCACCAAACATGTGTGAAATAAACCTAAACATGTGATGCCAAACTTGCTAACAAATTTATACAACATCTCAACGTGTTTGAAGTTTTTTGCCTTTATTTTATGTCGTATATGTTTCATAATGTTGGCATTTTTTCAATGTGTCCTTATAAAATGCGGGCAATGGAATTTCCATGAATAATGTGAGCTTACTTTGTATTATATTACACATATGCAAAATGGTCAGGGTTATTAGGGTTGATATCATGATATTGATATGGTATGCACCTTATGCAATCGAGGGTATTTTATATTAAAATTGTAGTTGGAGATACTTTAAAAACTTTGATTACAAAGTCTCTTAAATTGTCGAGCCATTCCATGAAGCTTGTATTATGCATGGTATACATTTCAAAGCATAGTTAGAGATGTGACAGCGCAAAATGAGAGGTTGAAACTCTGGGAAGTAATGGTTGCAAAAATTAAATGTAATTCATTTATGATCAAATCCTTTGATATGAAGCAATCTTTCACATGTAATATGCCTTAATAATGACGTTGATCATCAGCATGCAATATGAGATGAGTATGTCCGTGTGGAGACCATTTGTTATGTAGGGTTTTGTGTATTGCTTTGTCACTCACCAGAAATTATTTTTTATGAATAAATCCATGCCACCTTGTCTTATCTATCTTGCTTGTTTTGAATGCCATTCTCTCCATTTGAGACTACCATTTATGGCATATCTAGCCATCCCTCCTTTTCGACGGCACAATAAATGTTCCATTTAAGCACTGTTAATGACTATGCCGACTCACGTCAGTTCCTATTTCCAACCTTATTGTAACATAAATGCGCTCTGATATGGGCCCGATATAACATGATATAACACGCCGCGCGGTGATGGTAGAGAAAAAAAATAGCTGCGTGTTATATCGTGTTATATCGGGCCCATGTCAAGGCGCATTTACTTTACAATAGGGTTG
This sequence comes from Pinus taeda, assembly GCA_000404065.3. NCBI lineage: Eukaryota > Viridiplantae > Streptophyta > Pinopsida > Pinales > Pinaceae > Pinus > Pinus taeda. Next base: position 7,772 of record APFE030587144.1, read on the forward strand.
GAAATAGGAACTGCCGCCGACTCACTATCCTATTTGTATGAATCTCCTTTCACGTGGAATCTCCTTATTTATGAGAGCTACAGTGTCACCTTTGCGAGGAAACTTATGGGCCCTGTGGTTGAAATTTTCCTAGTGACTCATTGATTTGATTCAACAAACCTTACAACTATATTCAATCCAACATTTGTTAACCACTATGTCATAAACCTTGGTCATCGCACAACCATTTTAACTTTCCTACATGTTCTAAGGAAGTATTTGTATTGTTAGGTTTTGTAGTTTTAGTTATTCGTTTGCAAACTCTTTGTAATTCCTATTGGAAGTCAAGGGAGAAAGACAAAGACTAGGCTACCTTGTAATTGCATACTAAGTTCACAGATATGTCAACAATAAAGTATGGTTATTAATCAACTTATGGTTATATTGAGTTCTATACTCGTGGTAGTCGTTTATCTTCATGTATTATTTAATTAGTTGCTCGACAATGTCATAGAGGTTCCTTGCAATCATTATTTTTCCTCCTTGTAACTTGAAACATACATGAAGACTCATTATTTTTATAATCTATCACTTTGCATGACTTCACAGAGCCAATATTTATCTTCATGCAAGATAAAAAAAAGGTCTCCATACATTTTCGCAAAGTTGTGTCTTTCCCCATAATCTCCTTATCGTTTTGCCGTGCACTCCTGAGTGCAAGCCCTTAAGGACAAAACCTCGGGCATAAAAGCACTGGGTATTTGTCATGTTCCCGAAATAGTTTCTACAATCTTGAAGATTTTATAATCATTAGAGAGCTTGTTTTACATGCTATGCTCCCAAACATATATTATCCCTCTATGCACAGTTTTTTCACGCATAAGTCTCAGACTGCTCACGAGTTAAAATACTCGTATTTGTATTTAATCTACTTGTTAAGGGAATAGGGAAACTAGTCGTAATGGTTTGCAAAATTTTCATAATTGGCATGTGTCAACATATATGTATTCAAAACTTGTGGTTTTGTTGGTTAAGTTGTGCAGTGGACCTAGGAATAATTAAAGGGCATTCTTCCAATCAAGTCGATTGTAGTAATTATGCATGTCATTCAAATGAGTATAGAAGAAAAAGAAAAAGTGCACTCCTTCCTAGTCTTTAATTAAAGGCATTCTTCTAATCAAGATGATTGTAGTAATTATGCATATCATTCAAAGGAGTGTATAAGACCGAAAAAAAGTGCACTCCATCTTAGACTTTATTTCGAGTTATTTTTGAGTTAGCTCATGGATTCTAACTCCCTTAATCATGCTCTTCATGCTGGCAATTTTTAAGTACTAATTGCATTTGCAAATGCTTTCCATCATTTACAACCTTGCTTTCTATAGTTTACAACCTTTGAGAGTATTGGTTGAAGTTTTGCTTAGTTGGAATAAAGAGTAAGAGCATGAGTATTTATATGAAGAAGAACCTATTATTCATGATTTTGAAGAACCAAGTTAGCCTTATTTCCCTTAATGGTGAACTTTTAATGGTTACATATCATGGTGAGCATGAAATCCATGTGAATGAGGCTTTGAAGAACTAGAAGGAGGGATTCATTAATGAGGAATAAGGTTCAAATAAAGTAAAACAATCCATGATATAACAACCTATTGTTTAGCAGGCCTCTTTGGAGACACCAAGCTTGGCCTCAGTGGAGTTAGGCATGTCCGCTATTGAAGATACATATAATGGTCGACTAAATGGAGCATCGATGTACTAGAAATGATCTATATGTATATGAAGTTATGAGATATGTAAATAGACGTCCATATTCAACATTGATTGAAAATCCTTAATATGAATATAAATATTAGAACACAAACTTAGGGGGAGCAATCGTGAGTGATAAAAAATGAGGAACATCTATCAGGAAATGTTGAAAAATGCCAATAGGGGAGCACCCTTTTCTATTATGTCAAAGGGAGAGAGAATGCAAACAAGGGCAGCAACTATAATGGAGTATAAATAGAATGCAAACATAGGGAGAACTTGTCGAAAGAAGTAGATATCAAAGTATTGCCATCAATAACAAACGGGGAGATGGTTGAAAATGATTGTTCTTGATACCGAAGGTTGTTCAAATGCTATGTTGGTACTCATTTGGGAGGGATTGATGTCTCGTGTAGGTTGGTGCCTACATTTGATGAGTTGGTGCTCAACTAGGGGAATGAAATATCCTGTAAGTTGGTACCTATGAAAGTTGTAAGTTTTTGTTGACTTCGTACAAGGAAGTTTACAAAATATAAACAAAGAAAAATTGTATAAGTATCTCTTGTGTAAATATCATTGTTTATGTGCATCAAATGTTTTAAAACATAAAAATAGTTAAAAATAATGAGATATTGATCCACCCCGTTCTTTGTATTTCCAAAATTTTATTATGCTATGTTGTAAAAATTATTTAATATTTGTGAAATTAATTATTATTTTAGATTATTTTAATTAATAATTAAATATTTTCTCAAAATATATATGTATATTGTCCATGGGGTCATGCTCTGTTAAGGCACTCCTAGATGTGAAGTCATCAGTTCAATTCTTTGCCTCGATCGAGGTGATATATTGGACATGATGAAGATGTAGTCCTGCCAAGCTTATAAATGTGTGTGTGTGTGTGTGTCCTTTATGGAGGTGTCTTCGATAGATAATCAAGTGGAATATGTTAGACATGACTTGGCTTATAACCATCGGCTCTGATTATCCTTTAATACCCACATTGATCAAGATGCCACCCTCCTTACATTATGCCCCGCATTAATCCTACTCGTGTAGACACCTACATAGCCTTCATCAAGGGAGTTATCGACAGGTTTGTAGACATGGTTCCTGTTAGGACTCCATATTGTCTACTTTTGACCTTATATTTTGTCATGATGTTACCCTCTTTAACCCATAAGTTGAAACCCTTAATAAGATTTTGGCCTCATTATTCCAAGTCCGCAGAATTATAATTCATAGTTGCTGCAACACCAGAAATAGCAACTGTGCAGTTGCTGCAACACCAGAAACAGCAACTGACTAAAGCAAGTAAAACCTCATTTTGCAATGGGTGAAACAACAATTGTCTAGCGGGGCAGTAACCGTCTGAAGCTGGCAGAACTATACTTGGCAGATGCTGACACAGCACGATCAGCAAAATTTAGTCGCAGATGCTGGAACACCAGGAACAGTTGAGATTTACCAAATCGACAACAATGACGAAACAGCCAAGGATAGTACAAAGATCTCAAGGAGATGGACGAGGTATACCCGTTTTGCAACAGCAGAAGGATCCGCCTAACAAAGGATGACAAAGTTACACACTGTTGTAACAGCATGCTGTAACAGGAATCGATTTCCTATTTTTGTACAAAAGGGTCAAACTGAATGAATAATGACAATCTATTGTAATAGATGTCTCCTCTATAAAGAGGAGACATCTACAGTTGAGAAGTAGCTAGTTGTAATGGAAGTATTGTAGCGCAGAGCAAGTCTGAATTGTAATTGGACATTTTGGAAGATGAATAAAGTACTGTTCTGAGCATTTCAACTTAGCATCTGTGTTCCGGGGAATCTTATGAGAGGGACAGGGCCCACCTTCTTCACAAGATTCACCCATTTCTTTTCTGTTAAGTGTGCGTGTGATTTATGTGTATTTCTAGCCTTGCTTCCGATATTTCCTTTTTGTTGATACTCTGTTTTCTTAATCGATTGGCGTTGTGAAAGAGTGTGTCACCGGTGATTAGGATTTTCAGTGTGTATTGGCAAATTGGTTACAGAGGCAGGTGCTGAACATCCTTATTCTGAGGACAAGGTCCTGGTCCTCTGTTACAAAATAGCCATCATTTCTTTCTGCAGATTTGTTACCATTAGTTAATTGCTTTCATTTTATTTCTGCAATAGATCATAGTTGTTGTAACACAGAGTAAGGGTTTGATAGAAAGTAGATTTGTTTATACTACAGCCTTTAATGCTTTTAGAATTGAGTGCATACAGTATGAGGTCACCTTTGAAACAAAAGGACTTTCCCGGGTTGAGAATTTAATGTGATACTCGACTGTTTAATTTATAAACAATTCGAGCAGCCAACATTTTGGTGCCGTTGCCAGGGAAGGCGACTAAAGATTTTAAAGGCATTAATGATTTTCCTTTAGAATAACAAGTGCATGAGAGGACGCAGGAAAGCTAACTTTACAAGCGGCAAGGGCACGGGAGGAGGAAGAAAAACTTTCATTGACGAGATCATTTCAAAGGCTGAGACATCCCAGAGAACAAGTTCCCGAAGACCTCAGATCCAGCATTCCTCCCAAACAAATCACCAGACGAAGGAAGTACTAGGACCTGAAAGGAAGCTGGAAACACCAAAGCACGTTGAGGAACCGGTAGGAGAACCTGAAGAAACAGAAGATACTGAAGACAGAGCAAGCGATTCAGGAAAAAGACCAATGGAGGATAACAGAGCAGAAGGAAGGGGGGGAAATTCACTCTACACCTTGGAATTTCCTATTGGGGATCTCCCAAGAGGAACAATCCCTATGAAGAACATTCCACCAGCAGCACTAACTAATTTTCATGGGTTATCCTCTGAAGACCCTGATGAGTTCCTCTTTGAATTTGATACTGTGTAGGAGTTATGATTATGTAACTCCTACTCATAAATTAAAACTATTTCCAGCAACATTGAAAGGGAATGCGTTAAGGTGGTTTATGAGCTTAGGGGCTCAGGTGATCACTACGTGGGATCAGATGAAAGAAAGTTTTCTGACCAAATATCAGGATTACTGCCGAACAAGAGAAAGGAAGGAAGAATTGTTTAAAATGGTTCAGAAGGAGGATGAGAATCTGGAGGACTTTGTAGAAAGACTATAGTATAATCTACAACGATATGATCATCCGACTATGAGTAAGGATATTCTGAAGATAATACTGCTAAAAGGGGTACGAGATGACTGCTTAGATATGCTGAATATGCTTGGAAAAGGGGATATTTCCAAAGAACCATTTGATGAGATTATCAACCTCTATATGAGATGTTCCAGAGGAGCAGCAAGCAGACCAAAAAGCAGGGACACTATATACTCAAGAGTCCATAAATCAGCAAGTGGAGGAGCAACATGAGCCGAAATAGGTAACTTGCTTGAAGAATTTAAAACTGAAATGTTAAGCTCTTTTGCTTCACAAATTGATGCCCTGCAGGTTAAAAAGAAGCAGGCAGAAGCAGAAGCTGCTCTAGCTATTTTCTGTTCTAAATGCAGAGAGAAGCACCCACTGAGGGAATGCCCATTGGATAGGGTACCAATTTGCACCATCTGTGAAAAGGATCATGAGACTCAACAATGCCCTTCTTTTCCAGGAATAAAGGTCGTACTGTAATCAACTGAAGAGGAAGCTGAAGCAGTGTACCTGATGACACAGAGGAGGCAATGGCAACCACAAAAACAAGGTATGAATTCTAACACATCATTTAGTCGTTGGAATAATCACTCTCCTTTTCAAACAAATT